>PITA01002545.1:0-158761 GCA_004023965.1 Spilogale gracilis | reverse complement strand
TTATGAAAAATAGTGGCATTGAGATTCCAGAGTTCCTTTCTCTATACCACAGTCAAAATACTGTTTCAAGTGCCATTTTGGCAAAAATTTCTATACATAAGAACGCTTTTACTTATTTTCTAGGTTGCACAGAACTTTAAGGTTTAAGGTTTAAAATAATTTCAGAGATTATCTAAATTCAAACCTTTCCTTTAGAGATGAGGACATCAAGCCTGAGAGAGATGAAATGCCCAAAGTCACATAGTTAAGAGGTGGTGGAGTTGATACCAGCATTCAACTTTCTAAACTAAATCCTTTTCCATTCCACCTATGCTTACATTAGCTCCACAAAATAGGGAGACTAATGAAGCTATTTCCAAGAACAAAATACTATTAAGTAAATAATTTAACTGTTACTTCAACAGCATGGATACATCACCAAAGCCTGCAGCAATTAAGGATTAGCAGGGAAAATTTTACTTATTATTTATCAGTCCAAGATTAAGGCTCCCCTTGGAATGTGGAGCTGAGCATTAGCATTGAACTTTTTGTTTTTTCTCATGGTTATGTTAGGGCAAGTTACACCACAAGGTCAAACCTTCCTCAAGATTATACATTAAGTCATCAGCTCAAACAAATCAGGACTTAATGTGCTGTTGGTAAAGTCCAACCCTGGAAAAAATCATAAAGCAGAGGTGTTTTGTTTTCAGTATCTCCTATTTTTCCTCTACTCTGTCTTCCTTTTCTTTCCATTATTTTAAGATGCAATATAAAGGACATGGATATATATATGAAAGGAAGACCAGGAACTGGGGGGTCTAAATAAGGTGTTGGTAGCAGGTCAAGAGTAAGAATCCAAGATATATACATGAGTTTGTGGCCAGTTTAAAACACTGAGTCAGAGGTTGGTCAGGCAAACAGATGGGCAAGGCATAGGTGAAAAGTTCTGGGGAAATATTCAGGAAGCAAACCAAACCATACCAAACCAAACAACAACAACAACAACAAACCCCAATAAGAACTGAAAAGGCAAAACAAGGTGAAATGGGATAAGAAAACAGCATCACGAGGCTCCTGGAAATGGTAACAACAAATGCCTGAGGCTCAGAACACATTATATGCTTTCTATCAAGGCATTAAGAAGGGCCTGCTAGTGGTTAGCTTGGGATTTACTGGTAGAAGTAGATAATGAATACTCTTGGCTGAGATGGGGAGTGTGTAGTGGGGAGAAGAAGACAGATCCAGACACAAGGCTGGGTAGTATCCTCACATTCATTCATTCACTGAACACTTATTTCCTGAATGCCTACTATGTGCCACTTATAGTGCTAGGTTCTTGACGTTTAGTGATGAATAAAATAAAGCCCTTAATCTTCCAAGTTTTCCTCACTTGTATAGGCAATAAATGATAAGCGAATAAATGTATAATGTGAACTCCTGTATTCATAAATGCCTTGGAATGCAAGGAAAGAGAGTAGTGGTAATGGTGATGGCACTGGTTTAAATCAGGTGGTCAGGGAAGGCACTGACCTGAATCAAATGGTCATGGAAGCTTTGTTGGGGTGTCACTTGAGCAGACACCTGAATGAAGTGAATAGAAGGCCCCCTCAAGTGTCTTTCAATAGGCATTTAAAGCTCCCAAACTTGTCTGTCTCTTGTGAACATCACAAAAACTCTAGCCTGTTGTCTATTAATTGTTTTGTCTGTTGGAAAACCCTGCTCACTGATGTGTAGGATGAAAAACAACTAAACTGACTAGCTCTTCCATTTGATGGTGCTCTTCCAACCATCCATTCAGATAGTGGTAGGTGATTTTTAGTTTCCCCACTCTATAGGTCATTAAATCATAATCATAATTTTCACATAAAAGGAGCAGATAATAGGCAAGTTAAAAATAAGGATTGCAAGCCCTGACTTTGCTAGGATGAAATAACTCAGAGGCAGGCCATTCTCTGACCTTTTTATTACTCCCTCTATTGTCACTGCTCAGGAAAGAGGAAATGAATTCTATCAGCCAAGATTTCACCAGAAAAACAGAAACTTCTCTGAATATCTAAAACAGAGAGTCTAATGTAGGGAAATAGTTACACAAGTGATGGAGAAGTAGAGAGCCAAATCAAGCCATATGGGCATCATTGGTGAGCTAACCCAAAAGTTAGCTACCACTATCCCTAGTGTGGAAGTAGGTGGTATGCCTAAAGGTCTGAGCTCACCTGAGAGGGGAATATCGTAGGCCAATCTACCAGAAGGTACAGCTATAAAGGACATGCAGGTGCTGCCAGAAAACCACTTAAAGTGGGCAGAGAAGAGGGAGTGTACCTTGGATTCTCCCTCTACCCTTGGTTAACATCCATAAATACTTTCCATAGTGCTGGTCTGACTCAGCCAAATGTTATGAAAGCCTGGGGAAGATAGCCTGCAGGGGGATGAGCCCCTCTGCAAAACACAGAGGAAGAGCAGGGGAAGGGCAATGAATAGATTTGAGGGTCAGTAAGTTCAAGACTGTCAGAAGAGCTGTAAAAATGTACTTAAATATTCTTAAGTATCCATGGGCCAAGTGCGGCCTTAGAATATCTCCAAACGTATTCCCATTTAATTATCACAAGAGCTTTCTTTGAATGTAGTAATAATTATTGCATCTTTAAAGAACAAAAATGCAGGGCCAAAAGATTTGTGGAATTTGTGGTCAAACACTAGGTATGGTGAACTCAGGATTGAAACGCACCTCTTCTTCATGAATAACCATGTGCTCTTTCCACTGCACCCCTGATCCCGCAGGAGATTGGTGGATGGGGGAGAGGAGGCATATCTCCTTCCTAACTCCTCACTTTCTCTTTCCATCTGTGGTACCCAAGTCACTTCTGAGTAACATAGGCAGAATCTCTGTATTCCATCCTAAGACTAGAGAACATGAAAATATGATAGTTAATCTAGTTGAATTTCATTTCAGATATAATTGTTGAAGTTGGGAAAATCACCATATTGAAACTGTCTCTCTTGGGTAGATTTAAATACGAACTACTTTCTTTTTCTGTATTGCAAAGATGAGCAAAGATGCCAACACCTACATTCTTCAGAGGGTGGTGGTGGTGCTGTTTGCCTTAGGCTATGAGGTAAGAGACTAAAAGAGTGTAGGTGGGGCTTTTCCTCCCCAGATCTCAGGTGGAGCTTCTAGGTTGACTGCAAAATCCTCCTTTCACTTATAAATGGACTATGTTTGCTCTGGAAGCATCTGAGAGGATAAATATGGGATCCCACAGAAGCCACAATGTTATTTTTACAGTGTCTTTTCTCATTATAACTTCAGTCCAAGTCTCTTCTTTCCCCCTTCCAACCCCTGTTTTCTGGAGGGAGGAGTTTGTTTCTCTCATATGTCAATGCATCCCCATGTGTGATTGTGCATATGAACATACACACAGAACTAGAAGTTCTTTCTAGTTGAGATCCTGGAAAAAAATGCGGATGACCTTTATCTGATGTAAAGATGTTTATAGCATCACTTTTCCAATTTTTTCCCTTAGATGAGATGTGAAATGTAGTTTAAATGTGGTCAAATTCTCTTAGAAAACTGTGGAACTCTAAAGAATGTATAAATTAAGGGGTGCCTGGGTGGCTCAGTGGGTTAAGCCTCTGCCTTCAGCTGCGGTCATGATCTCAGGGTCCTGGGATCGAGCCCCACATCCCTACTGAGCAGGGAGCCTGCTTCCTCCTCTCTCTGCTTGCCTCTCTACCTACCTGTGATCTCTCTCTCTCTCTCTTAAATGAATAAAATCTTAAAAAAAAGAATGTATAAATTAAATAATGACTAAGTGGTTAGGTAAATATACTTTCAATTGTTTAAAAAGACAGTTAATAGCAATTATCATTTTGGTATTTATAAGAAGCCTAGTAATTTTTACCCTGCAAACTATCAGGATATTATTAAGCTCTGGGTGAAGAAGCCAATCTTTAATTTAAGACTGAATTCCAACTTCTACTTTAATAGGCAATGTCTTAGGTATCCTTCAGTAGTAAGGAGAAAAATGCTCCCATGTTCCCCAGTAGTACCTATATCCTAATACCTGCAACCTGTATATATATGTTGGGTTACATGGCAAAGGGGAATTATAGTTTCAGATGGATTTGAGATTGCTAATCAGATGACCTTAAAATAGGGAGATTATCTGTGATTATCCACATGGGCCTCCTGTAATCATAAGAGATTTTCTTTTTTAAAAGACTTATTTATTTTCGAGGGGAGGGACAGAGTGAGAGGGAGAGAGAGAACCATAAGTAGACTCCCTGCTGAGTGGGGACCCCAAACAGGGGGCTAGATCCCATGACCCTGAGATCATGACCTGAGCAGATATCAAGAGTCTGATGCTTAGCTGAATAAGCCACGCAGGTGCTCCACAGAGGATCTTACACATGCAAGAGGAAGGCACAAAAGTCAGTGTCAGAAAACATGATGCAGAAAAGTCTTAACTGTCATTAACTGGCTTTAAAGATGGAAGGGGGCAAAGCTAAGGAATGTGGGCAGTTTCCAGAAGCTGCAAAAGGTAGCAAAACAGATTCTCCTCTAGATTCTCCAGAAAGGAACAGAGCTGTGTTAATACTTTAATTTTAGCCTAGTGAGATCTATGTTGGATTTCTGATCTGAAGAACTATAAGATAATAATTTTTTTTAAAGATTTTATTTATTTGAGAGAGAGAAACACAGCCAGAGAGGGAACACAAGCAGGGGGAGCGAGAGAGGGAGAAGAAGGCTTCCCGCCGAGCAGGGAGCCCGATGTGGAACTCAATCCCGGGTCTCCGGGATCATGACCTGAGCCGAAGGCAGTCGTCCAACCAACTGAGCCACCCAGGTGCCCCAAGATAATAAATTTTTATTGTTTTAGGCAAATAAGTTTGTGGTAATCTGTTATAGCATCCACAGAAAAGTAAGACACCTTCTAACTCAGGCAAGGCCTATATAATAGCAACAAAAAAAAGCCTAAAAATAACAATGTTAGTGCATTAGTTAAGGTGAGAAATATTAGCTGCTACAGGAATAACAGCAACAACAAGAAAACTCTAAAAAGCTCATGGCTTAATATAATTAAAATTTATTACTAAACTCATAGAATTCAGACATATGCTCTGGTTTGGTCACTTTCCATTACAGTCATTCAAGGTTCAGCCTTTTTCTATCTTGTGGCCTTAACTTTCTCAAAGATCTTAAAATCCTTTCCATTTATTGAAAGATGTGGAAGAATTTCATGATCCAGGACTGGAAAGGACATACCACTTTCCATTTCCAGAGCTCAGGTTAATGGGCATACCTGACTGCAAGGGAGGTCATGAAATGTCTATCTGCATATCTTTGTGGAAAGGGAAATTTGGAATTTATCTAAAACATTGCAGTCTCAGCCACAATTGGGTAAGTCCATCTTTTGATAAAATAAAAAATCACAGAAGGAAAAATAATGAACAAATTCTAATACAAAGTCTAGTCTATTAAATAAGAGTGATAAGTATAATAGATAAACATCTATTAGATGTGGTACTTGCTACATCATTGAATCACTGTATGTCATTTAATGCCTTTTGGCCTTAATTTTCTTATCTTAGATACATAAATGATAATCTTCCTGCATCCTGTTGGCAAGGATGTGGACAAGAAGGAACACTTGTGAACTATTGGTGGGAAGGCAAATTGGGGCAGCCACTGTGGAAAATATTATGGATGTTTCTCAAAAAGTTAAAAATAGAACTGCCTTAGATCCAGCAATCACACCATTGGGTATTTACCCAAAGAATACAAGAAAATTAATTTAAAGGGATACATATACCTCTATGTTTATAGCAGCATTATTTACAATAGCCAAGATATGGGAGCAACCCAAGTGTCCATTGATTGATGAATCTATATATATAAGATATATCTATATATCTATATACAAATAAAATTTGTGTTCATCACAAGTGAATTCTTAATCCCACAACCATTCCTCCACTCATTTCCCCTCTGGAAATGATCAGTTTTTTCTCTATTGTTGAGTCTATTTCTTTGTTTGCCTTTTGTTTGCCTTTCTCTTTCTCCCCCACTGCATGTTTGTTTCCTAAATTCCACATATGAGTGAAACCATATGGCATTCGTCTTCTCTGCCTGACTTATTTTGCTTAGCATAATACTCTCTAGTTTCATCCATGCCATTTTAAGTGGCAAGATTTTGTTCCTTTTATGGTTGGGTAATATTCCATTGTATATATATACCACATCTTTATCCATTCATCAGTTGATGGACACTTGGGCTGTCCCCATAATTTGGCTATTGTAGATAATGCTGCTATAAACATCAGGGTGCACATATCCCTTTGAATTAGCACTTTTGTATTTTTTGGGTAAAAACCCAATAGTACAATTGCTGTATGGTAGAGTAGTTCTATTTTTAACTTTTTTGTAGATTAAAAAAAATTTATAATTATTTTTGTGTTAAAATATGCATATCAGAAAACTTAACATCTCAACTATTTTTAAATGTACAGTGTAGTAGTGTTAAGTATATTCATACTGTTGTACAATCAATCTCCAGAAATGTTTATCTTGTGAACAAGTACCATGAAACAAGCACCCATTCCCCCTTCCTACCAGCCCCTGGAAACCACCATTATACTTTCTTTTTGTATGAATTTGGTCTCATACAAGTGGAATCTTGCAGAATTTGTCATTTGGTTTCTGGATTATTTCATTTATCATAATATCTTCAAGGTCATTCATGTAGTAGCATGTGCAGAATTTCCTTCCTTTTTAAGGCTGAAGAGCATTCTATTGTATCTATATATCACACTTTGTCTATCCATTGATGGACATTTGGGTTGCTTGCACCTTTCAGCTATTGTAAATAATGCTGTTATGAATATGGGCATATAAACACCTATTTGATCCCCTGCCTTCAATTCTTTTGAGTATATACCCAGAATTGGAACTGCTGGAACATGGTAATTCTATGTTTAATTTGTTTTTTTTTTAAAGATTGATTTATTTTGACAGAGAGAGAGAGTGTGAGTGAGCATATGGGGGGAGGGGCAGAAGGAGAGTGAGAATCTTAAGCAGACTCCCCACTGAGTGGGGAACTCAATGTGGGTTTTGATCTCACAACCCTGAGATCATGACCTGAGCATAAATCAAATTAAGCTTGAACACTTAACGGACTAAGCTACCTAGGCACCCTGTCTATGTTTAATTTCTATTTTTAAGTTTTTGAGGAACCTCCATACTGTTTTCCACAGTGGCTGCACCTAGCTTTTGGAATACTTCTAATGTATGTCAGTTTTCACTGTTATTACTTTCTTCTAATTTAAGTCTAATTTAAATCTAACTTAGGTCTGTTTCTTCTTGTGAAGTGAAAATACCAAATGGCTCTCATATTTTGGGTGAGAATTCTTCAAATCCCAGAAAACCACTTTTTAATCATTACTAGTCTTCATTTTCCCAAGTTCATATAGTCCTGAGATATTTTAAATTAATCTCTAAAAACCTTACATCTCCAGGCAAAACTGGTAGCAAAGCAACAGCCCTGAAGTTGGTGTGCATGGTAAAATGTTGGTCTGATTCAAAGAGTTGGAATGTAATTTACCACTGAGGATAAACTCTGTGAAAACACCCCCATGATCAAGATAAAAGATTAAAAAGAATATATTTGGGCCCCAGGGAGAGTTAGATCTGATGGTTATGTGCTGCAGCTTGCAAATGTGAACATTTAAAAAAAGGCAGCAACAGGACTGGAATATAGTAGCCCAGAAAGAATTGTACCTGAAACTATTCCTGCCCATTTGGTGCAAATCAACAGTGAAAAATAAATGTTGAGTACAATTTTTATTTATATCAAGTGCCTGCTTCTTTCTAAAACTGATTTTGTTTTCTCTTTAAATTGTGGATTCTCTGGCTGCTACTGCTACAGTGAATATTCTTGCTTGGCATGCAAATGCCAAGAATCAACTAGCCAAAGTGAAGAGGAAGGAGAGAACCATGAAGCCTTACATATCCTTCACTCAATAGGGCTTTTGATAATGTTTACAAGAGAAGATTGCCTGACACACTAATGTGGAAAAGGGATGATAACGCTTTCTATGGTCAGATACAATGTCATGTGAACACGGAGTGTGGTGTGCAAGGGTAAAGTCAGGAGCATGAAAGTCACCTGGGAGGTGCAGCTTAGTGTGGAAAAGGGATGATAACGCTTTCTATGGTCAGATACAATGTCATGTGAACACGGAGTGTGGTGTGCAAGGGTAAAGTCAGGAGCATGAAAGTCACCTGGGAGGTGCAGCAGCGACCGCGATGTGTGCAGTTGCCCCAGCGATGTGAGGGAGGCGGGACAATGACTGTACTTATTCACGAAGAAATGAGCCCTCTTGATGCATCTTTCTCAAAACAATTCTTCTCCTCTCCTGTGACACTACCTTCTCCTACTTGAGTCTACTTACCGTGTTTTAATCTGTGGCTAATCTTCTACCTCCCATCCCCTGAGAGCATTCTCTAACATCCCATCCTCACACCTGTCCTATGATCTGTTTATATTTTCACTCCTAGAACGAACCATGGTCTAGTTTCTAGCTATGACCCAAACTCTGGGCCTTGACTTTTAATTGCCATCTAGAATTCTCCATAGAGATATACATTTTAAGAGACTGTAAGGTTGAAGAACTCTGTAGGAATGAGCCACTCCTCTTATCAACAAATATACTGGTAACTTATAGGGAATCCTCAATATAAATTTTTGACTAAATGCATTCACATAGATTAATGTGAGTAAAACCTTATATAACAGATTATAAGGGTTAACTATTAATATTTTTACTATTTAAGGTCACTAGTATTGGATTGATGAGTGACAAAAAGAAAGTGGAATTCCTTGGCTCCCATGATTCTTTGGCAAGGAATCGGTGTCTTCCATTCTCTGGCATCAGTTACTGGCTAAGCGCTGTCTGAGGGACTTCTGGCTCACTGCCTGTGTGAGAAAAGGCTCAGGAATACTTTAGTAGTCCTCCAAATAAAGTTGTTGGTGTGAGCTTTTGGAAACAAGAACATACAGACATCAGGGAAGGGTCACACAAATGGTAGGCAGAACACTGGTAGTATCTCCTACACCAAAAAAAATAATGTCTCATAGAACACATTAATATGTCTGTCCCTTGAAAATTACAATACATTTTGAAATAAAATTGGGACTCCTAAGTGGCTTAGTCAGTTAAGCTTCCAACTCTTGTTCCGCTCAGGTCATGATCTCAGGGTCGTGAGATCCAGCCCTGTGTTGGGCTCTGTGCTGGGTGTGGAGCCTGCCTAAGATTCTCTCTCTCCCTCTGTCCCTCCCCACCACATCCCCCATCCCACTTGCATGCTCTCTCTCTCTCTAAAAAATTTTTTTGAGATAAAGTAGTTTTCAAAGTGATATCATCATTGCTTAAGACTTAACTTTATCACTGCTTTTGCTCCAATTGGACTCCTTTCCCTAACTTCCTTAGTTGTGTGGGTTGAATATTTCACTTGCTGACAAGGATGTCATGAGAATAGCATACCAAGAGGCAATTGGGACAAAAGGTACTCTACCTGACAGCTGTTTGGCAAGCTGAGGCCACAAGAGTCCTACTTTCCCTACCTGCTCACAGAACACTAATATCTAACTGTGGCTTTGTGATACTACATGCGACTGGCAGCAATCATGAGATATCAGAGAAATTCTCATGAAAACATATCTGGATCTACTTTATTGTTAAAAAGTAAGAGGTATGGCCTCAAAGAAGAGAAATAATACTTCAAAACATTCTGGAATAAAGATAACCTAAACACAAAAAATACCGCCCTTCAAATTCACCCTTAGCTTTTGTTCCTTTATTCCAGCAGAATGGCCATTATTCAGTTACCACCAGGGACAGCCATGAGCCAAGATAAGATAATTATTTTAACTATTAGGTTGTACTCTGATTTGGTCTCAGAAATGTGAAACACAACTTAGTAAGCTGTTTTACTTATCATATTTCACTCCAAATGCTTCTATTGTTTATAAAAATTTAAAAAAATCACCCTGGAAGGATGAAAAATTTCCATGACTGAAGGCATTATCTGGATCTATAATGCACACACTATGTAGAAATGCCATAATCTAGATAATTAAGGTCTCAAAGTTGGAATTACTTGGATATTCCACACGAATGTGGCTTTTTTGCCCACATTATCCAGAGGATTCATTGAGTTTCTTCTGTAGTTCATAGTGTGTTCTCAATTTCTCATGGTTAGTGTGTCTTAATAGGTATTCAATTTTTCCATATTTTGTCATTTAAAAATAATCACATATGTCATAGCTTAGAGGCTTAAATGCCCTACATGAAAGAAACACTAATAGAAACAAAAGCATGACACAGACACAAACAACATTCCCTCCAAAGTCCATGCTTTCATATGTATGAAAACAGAACATTGTATCTGGATTCCTGGAGCCTAATAACAAAAATGGGGAGCAGATTTAATTGGGGGTCAAATGTGTTCTTTACATTCATGATTATTGTACAGTAAAATCTATTATGAGTTGAAGATTTACACTATACAGTACATAATATCACTTTGTGGTATTTGCGCAATCAACACAAGAACATGTATAGTTGTTTTTTATTCCAATGAGTTGCCATACAGTTTTATATTAGTTTCAGGTGTACAATACAGTGACACAACACTTTCATACAACACCTGGTACTTATTATGACAAGTGTACTCCTTAATCCCCATCACCTATTTAACCCCACCCTCCACCCTCCTCCCCTCTGGAAACAGTAAGTTTGTTCTCTATAATTAAGAGTCTGTTTCTTGATTTGTCTTCTTTTCACTTTTTTTCTCCCTTTGCTCATTTACTTTGATTCCTAAATCCCACATATGAGTGAAATCATATGGTGTTTGTCTTTCTCTGCCTGATTTATTTTGCTTAGCATTATACTCTCTAGTTCCATCCACGTTATTGAAAATGGTAAGATTTCATTCTCTTTTATGGCTGAATAATATTCCATTACATATATATGTAATGGAATGTAATATATATATATACACACCATATCTTATTTATCCATTCATCAGTTGATGGACACTTAGGTTGCTTCTATATATTGGCTATTGTAAATAATGCTGCAATAAACATAGGGGTGCATGTATCCCTTTGAACTAGTGTTCTTTGGGCAAATACCCAGTAGTGTGAATGCTGGATAATAGGGTAGATGTATTTTTAAATTTTTGAGGAACCTCCATACTGTTTTTACAGTGACTGCAGCAGTTTACATTCCCACCAACAGTGCATGAGGGTTTCTTTTTCTCCACATTCTCCCCAACACAAATTGTTTCTTGTGTTAGTGATTTCAGCCATTCTGACAGGCATGAGGTGATATCTAATTGTACTTTTGATTTGTATTTCCCTGATGGTAAGTGATGATGGACATATTTTCATTTGTCCTTGACCATCTGGATGCCTTCTTTGGAGAAATGTCTCTTCATGTCTTCTGCTCATTTTTAGTCAGATTATTTGTTTTTTGGGGGGGCACTGAGTTTTTTTTTTTCAGTGTTTCAAGATTCATTGCCCATTCCCCACACCCAGTACTCCATGCAATAGGTGCCCTCAGTACCCACCACCAGGCTCTCCTATTCCCCCACCCCTCCCTCCAAGTCCCTCAGTTTGTTTCTGTGTCCAAAGTCTCTCCTGTTTCATTTCTCTCCCTGAATTACCCTACTTCCCATTTACTCTCCTTCTCCTACTGTCATCTATATTACCCCTTATGCACCACAAGTAAGTGAAACCATGTGATACTTGACTTTCTCTACTTGGCTTATTTCACTCAGCATAATCTCTTCCAATTTAGTCCATGTTGCTACAAAAGCTGGATATTCGTCCTTTCTGATGGAGGCATAGTGTTCCATTGTATCCATTCATCTGTTGAAGGGCACCTTGGCTCTTTCCACAGTTTGGCTAGAGGTTTTTAAAAATATTTTATTTCTTTATTCATATGAGAGAGAGATATAGAGAACCTGTGTGCGTGTGTGTGTGTGTGTGTGTGTGTGTGTGTGTGTGAGAGAGAGAGAGAGAGAGAGAGAGAGCATGAGCACAAAGCAGGCGGAGGGGCAGAGGGAGTGAGAGAAGCAGACTCCCCACTGAGCAGATGTGAGGCTCAATCCCAAGACCCTAAGATCATGACCTGAGCCAAAGGCAGACCTTTAACTGACTGAGTAAGTTTGTTCTCAGTGTTCTCTCAATCGAGGTGCCCCTCGGGTGTTGACTTTTATAAGTTCTTTACATATTTTGGATACTAACCCTTTATTGGAAATGTCATTTGTAAATATCTTCTTCCATTCTGTAGATTGTCTTGTGTTTTGTTGATAGTTTTCTCTGCTGTGCAGAAGTTTTCATTTTGATGTAGTCCAAGTAGTTTATTTTTCCTTTTGTTTCCCTTGCCTTCAGAGACATCTAGAAAAAAGTTGGCTGATATCAAAGTAGGTACTGCCTGTTTTTCTAGGATTTTTATGGTTCACATTTAGGTCTTTGATCCATTCTGAGTTTATTTTTGTGTGTGGTATAAGAAAGTGGTCCGCTTTCTTCTTTGGCATGTAGCTGTCTAGTTTTCCCAACACCATTTGTTGAAGAGACTATCTTTTATCCCACTGGATATTCTTTCCTGCTTTGTTCAAGATTGACCATTTAGTTGTGGGCTTATTTTTGGGTTTTCTATTCTGTTCCATTGATCTATGTATTTACTTTTGTGCCAGTACTATACTGTTTTGATCACTACAGTTTTGTAATATAACTTAAGTCTGGAATTATGATGCTTTCAGCTTTGCTTTCCTTCTTCAATGTTGTTTTTGTTATACAGTATTTTTTGTAGTTCCATACAAATTTCAGACATGTCGTTCTAGTTCTATGAAAAATTCTGTTGGTATTTTGATAGAGATTACATTAAATGTGTAGCTTGCTTTGGATGGTATAGACATTTTAAGAATATTTGTTCTTCTAATCAAGAAGGGTGGAATGTCTTTACATTTCTTTGTTTTGTCTTCAATTTCTTTCATCATTGTTATAGTTTTCAGAGTACAGGTCTTTCTTCTCTTTGGTTAGGTTTATTTCTAGGTATCTTAATTTTAATACAATTCTAAATGGAATTGTTCTCATAATTTCACTTTCTGCTGCCTCATTATTGGTGTTTGGAAATGCAACAAATTTCCATACATTGATTCTGTATCCTGTAACTTTACTGAATTTGTTTCTTAGCTCTGGCAGTTCTTTGGTGGAGTCTTTCAGGTTTTCTATATAAAGTATCACATAGCATCTGCAAATGGTGAAAATTTTACTTCTTTTCTTGCCAATTTGTATGCCTTTTATTTATTTTTGCTGTCTGATTGCTGTGGCTAAGACCTCTGGTATTATGTTGAATAATGGTGGTGAGAGTGGACACCCTTGTCTTTCCCTGACATTAAAAGAAAATCTTGGGTGCCTGGGTGGCTCAGTGGGTTAAAGCCTTTGCCTTCAGCTCAGGTCCTGATTCCAGGGTCCTGGGATTGAGGCCCGCGTCAGGCTCTCTGCTCAGTGGGGAACCTGTTTCCTCCTCTCTTTCTGCCTGCCTCTCTGCCTACTTGTGATCTCTCTCTCTCTGTCAAATAAATAAATAAAATCTTTAAAAAAAAAGAAAATCTCTCAGTTTTTTTCATTAAGGATGATGTTAGCCGTGAGTTTATCATATATGGCATTTATTATGTTGAAGTATGTTTCCTCTAAACCTACTTTGTTCAAAGTTTTTATCATGGATAGATATTGTACCCTGTTAAATGCTTTTTCTGCATTTATTGAAATCATCATTTGGTTCTTAACCTTTCACTTTTGATGTGATGTATCACATTGATTGGCTTACAAATACTGACCCACCCTTGCAACCTAGGAATAAACCCTACTTGTGGTGAATGATTTTTTAAATATATTGTTGGACAGTTTGTTAGTATTTTGTTGAGGATGTTTGCATCTATGCTTATCAGGGATATTGGCCTGTGGTTCTCTTTTATCTTTTTAACTGTCCTTATCCAGTTTTGGCATACAGGGTAATGCTGGCCTCATAGAATGAGTTTGGAAGTTTTCCTTCCTTTTCTATTTTCTGGAATAGTTTTAGAGGAATAGGTATTAGCTCTTCTTTAAATGTTTGGCAGAAATCACCTGTGAATCCATCTGGTCCCGGACTTTTGTTTATTGGGAGTTTTTTGATTACTGATTCAATTTCTTTGTTGGTAATCATTCTGAAGAACATGCATAGGTTTTTAAATGTTAAAAACACATATCTTGATGGTCTTTGCCACACTGTCTCATAAAAGAGACAGAAACAAAAGAGGCAAAGAAAAAAAAAAGAAAGAAAGAAAAGAAAAAAAGAAAGAAAAACTTCAAGAAGGAATTGTGGTATGTGTCATACCATTTACTGAAGATTTTGCTCCAGTAGCTTACAAAGTAGAAGTACTTTTATTGCATTTCTGTTACCAGGTTTCTGAAACTCTTCACCAAAGCTTGGGGAAATATAAATTTTTATTTGAATAAATAAAAAATAACCATGATATGGTAGTACAAAACATTTCAGAATTAGTAAAAGTCATTTCAGTAAAAGAGTCTTGTGGAAGTATAAAAGAAGAAAGAAGAGGGCGGCTCAAAGACAGAGTTGTTGGAAGAACCTAAATGTTTAGAGAATTCTCACTGCTGGAGCTGAGACTCTGAAAAGTTAATGTGAAAAAGCAGAGCATGTTTCTGTGTTAGTGGAAGTGCTCCAGTAAAGAGGGGATAATAGCAGAAGCAAAGTGATTTTGGGATCCAGGTGGAGGGACTGAATTTTGATTCAGCAATGATACAAATTCAACATAGCTGAAAAAATGCAGAGTTTGGGTGTTGAATGCAGTTACAATTTGATATTTGATGGTGGAAAGCTGATACTGATTGCTTCTATTGTCTCTATAAATGTTATCATTGAGAATGATGAGAAACTTGGGGGGGGGCTTAGGAGGTTTGAAAGTAGAAGAAAAAAATATGAGCTAGTAGTAATTTAGGAGAATAGGGAAGAGAATAAATTAGGCATATGTGATAGGATTGCCCATTGGAGGTTAGCAGTCATGAATTTAGAGTGTGATCCATCAACAGATTTGTGTTCTTGAGTGGTCAGAAAGGTCTGAATTTTAGCAGTTAATGCTTTTGATTATTACGAATTATGAGGCATTACACTTTGCCCATTGGCTGTTTGGATAACCTCTGGTCTTAGAGAGAGAATGTCCAAGCCCCCTGCTTTCTGGAATCACAACTTTGGATAGTATTACAGCTGATAAAAGATAATAGAAATCAGAGTAGGTGCCTGGAGAAGAGAGGTGCAGTTTCCTCTTAACTGGAGTATGTTCCCCATGAATTGAAGATAAGAGAGCTACAGGGAGGCCAAGTTACAGGTCAAGAAGCAGGAAGGAAGGGTCTTAAGATGAATAGCCAGCCCCATCTTATCCTAGACAGCAAGGCACCATCCTATTGTTGATTCTGGGAGTAAAATGGTTTCTCTAGTTACTGAAGCCTGTTTATTCAGTCAGGCCAAAGCAGCAAGTATGTTCATGCCATGGCAAGCATATGAACAAGCCTTTATTCACACTTTCTGTATCATCATATCCTTCTTCCACTTAATGGTACTGTTTCTGCTTTTTTATACCACCCTTCCTCCACCACAGCCACTTCTTTTCTTCTACATGCAGCCCCATAACTGCTGGAATAAAGTCCAAACTTCTTAACATGGCACTTATGATTTTCAGTTATCAGTTTCTAGTCTATCCAGCCTTAATTTACATAATATATGTATCCTCACTGCATTAGTGGCACAACAAATTGTGCTTTTGTCCAAGCATACTTGGTTCTCTTTCCTCCAGGTCATTGCTGCCACAATTACTTTTTTCTTCTTTCATAATCCTTCCACTATTAGACATTCTTAACCCTCTAGATAAACTGTGCATAGCATTACAACATACTGTTTCTATCTATAATATAACTATATAAAATATATAAAACATGAAAATGTAATTGGTTTAAAAACATGTAAACAAAAATTACATATACATACATACATGTAATGTTTTCAAGTCCATTATATTTTAGTTTTCCATTATAAAAGAAATACTATCACACTGAAGAAAATTTGGGAGATATGGATAGAAAGGAAAAAGCTATAGCCCATGGAATAGTCAACATAATACAACTAATGTTATAATATTGGTAAATTTCTTTCTTTAGATGTTTCTAGTTGAATTTCTCATGTCCAAAATTCTACCAGGTTCTTAGCACAGTGTTGAATGCATCAAAAATTACCCCACTAATCAGGTAATTTTTTATTTGAACTCTTAGAGTACACAAAGTTGTGCTTTCTTATTAATGCTCTGATAATATTATTTTTTTAAAAGATTTTATTTATTTATTTGATAGAGGGAGAGAGATCACAAGTAAGCAGAGAGGTAGGCAGAGAGAAGAGGAAGCAGGCTCCCCGCTGAGCAGAGAGCCCGATGTGGGCCTCCATCCCAGGACCCTGAGATCATGACCTGAGCTGAAGGCAAAGGCTTTAACCCACCAAGCCACCCAGGCACCCTGATAACATTATTTTAATAAAATGACTAAATATATCATTTTTGTTCAAAGCAACCCAATTAAATTCACAGATTCCAAAAAAAGATTAATTTAGTCAAGAGTTTGAAGGCTTGGGGTGCCTGGGTGGCTTACTCAGTTAAGCATCTGCCTCAGGCTCAGGTTATGATCTTGGGGAGGCCCATGTTGGCTTCCTGCTTGGTAGGGAGTCTGCTTATCTCCCTCCCCCTGACCCACCACCCTGCTTGTGCTCTTGTTCACTCTTACTCTCTCTCTCAAATAAGTTAATGAAAAATCTCTAACAAAAAAATTTGAAGGCTTGACTTTCTCACTTTTCTCCATGAAGACATTTTTGATTGATGTGTTAGTCTTCTAGGGATGCCATAACAAAATACTACAGGCTGGATGGCTTAAACAGTAGAAATTTATTTTCTCACTGTTTTCGAGGCTGGAAGTCCAAGATCAAGGTGTTAACATGTTTATTTTCTCCTGAGGCCTCTTTCCTTGGCTTGCAGATAGCACCTTTTTGCTGTGTTTCCATATAAACTTTCCTTTGTGTGCAGGTATCCCGGTATCTCTCTGCTTATTAGGGCCCCACCCTTAAGTCTCAAGTAACCTTAATTGCCTCCTTAAAGGACTGCTCTCCAAATGAAGTTACACTGGGTGTTAGAGATTTAACATATGAATTTTGAGAGGATACAATTAAGACAATAGCACTTTTACCTGGCCCCTTCAACACATGACAACATATACTGATAGGAATCTCATTTTTCTTTGCTTTGTTAAGTGGGGAGAAGTCAAATACTGCCATAAGTTTATATTAATGTCAAATTGGAAATTTTGGAAACTTTCATATGGCTGAATATTCACATTGACATTTCACTTTAAGTAAGATTGTGAAAACTTTTTTTCCTGTTTTTATACTTTTTAAAAAAGTCTATTGGGGCGCCTGGGTGGCTCAGTTGGTTAAGTGACTGCCTTAGGCTTGGGTCATGATCCCAGAGACCCGGGATTGAGTCCCACATGGGGCTTCCTGCTTGGCGGGAAGCCTGCTTCTCCCTTACTCACTCCCCCTTGCTTGTGTTCCCTCTCTGGCTGTGTTTCTCTCTGTCAAATAAATAAAAAATCTTTTTAAAAAAAGTCTATTTATTTATTTATTTATTAGTAATCTCTATACCCAATGTGGGACTCAAACTCATGACCCCAAGTTCAAGAGTCACATGCTCCTCCAACTGAGCCAGACAGGAATCCCTTTTTTTCTTGTTTTCAACAAAAGAGATACCAAAGAATCCCGGTTACATTAACTGAATTTGCTCACAATTCAGAATGATACAAAAGGGAGGCAATATCAGGTCTAGTGTTATGGAGTCATAGCTTTTCCCTTCCAGTTTCCAATCTATCTGGAAGAACAATATCTCCTTTCCAAGAGATAATTTAAAAAATTTTCTTAAAAATTTTTGAGAGATTTTATTTTTTTATTTGAGAGACAGAGAAAGGGGGGGGAGAGAGAGAGAGAGAGAGAGAGAGAGAGAGAATGAGTGGAGGAGGGAAGGGCAGAGGGAGGGGCAGAAGCAGGCTTCCCACTGAGCAGGAGCCCAACTCAGGGCTCCATCCCAGGACCCCAGGATCATGACTTGAGTAAAGGCAGATGCTTCACTGACTGAGCAGCCCAGGTGCCCCAAGAGATAATTCTATTTATTTTTTTAATTTAAATTTTTAAAAAAAGTTTTTTAGAGATAGAAAGGGAAGGGGCAGGGGCAGACAGAATCTTAAGCAGGGTCCATGCTCAGTGTGGAGCTGATATGGGACTCGATCTCACGGCTCTGAGATCAGGACCTGAGCCAAAATCAAGAGTTGGACACTTAACTGACTGAGCCAGTTGCCCCTCAAGAGATACTTTTATACTGGATTGGACATACAGATAAAATCCTGTGCCAATATGTTTAAGGTATTGATACTTCCAAAAGAAAGTCACAGTGTGTTCTCTCCTTGGGTTAACAATAAGCTCTGAATATGGGATCCACCAGGGCATCTGTTTACTTTTCCTCTGATTTCTATGAAGTAAGTAAAGTGCTCCACACAAGAGTGTTGGTGAATGTACTTTGTCATCACAAATGGAGGTGTTGATTATGAAGATTATGGAGAAGCAAAGCCATACACTGTTTGTCACTGGATGGAGGAAGCCAGCCAAGAATCCAGATAACAAAGCCTCCCAAAGAGGCCAAAAGGCAAGTCAAACACCCAGTAATCACACTGAAAAAATTAATTTTACAGCACAGCATAGCATTTGGTTCTTGTACTTGTTGATTTGTGCTGTGTATGTCCTCAAGTTCGAAAAATCCAACAGAAATGACATCAGGAAGGAGCAAATATGGGCTGGAATAGTGACTAACTCTTCGTCACTGGCTAATAGGCTTTGCACTTAGAAAAAGTCTGTATTTGGAACTTGCCTGGAGAGTCTCGTTGAGATGCTTAAAATAAAGGTAGTCAAATCAGTACACTCATAATTGCTATGAGATAAAGACGGGATATGTTATTAAACACCCAAGGTCTTCAAGTCTCACTTTACAGTCATTTTGGAACTCTCTCCTTCAAAAATCTTCCATGTTTTAAAATAAATACATATTTTAAAAATATAAAAATTTATATTTATAAATTTAAATAAATATAAATTTATTTATATTTAAAATATATCTTTATGTATTATTTAAAATATGTATATATATATATATAACAATCTAAGTTTCATCTTCATTATTTCCTACCAACTCACTTAGAGAGGTGCTACTGAGCAATTAGATGGTCCCCAAGCAGGATTTGGAAAGAGAAAAAAAAAAGAAAAGGCCATATAATCACCCGAAATCAACTGGTAGATAATTATAATGGCCTTCTACAATGTTGCCTGAAATATTAGGTTTTCTTAAGCCATTTGTTTAAATGGCATCACAACAATAACATTACTAGGCATTCCTCAATAGAAAGTTTTCTAGGTAACAGCACTTTTTTCCTTTTCTGTTTCTTTTTATAAATGGAAAACAAGGAATTCATATTTTCCCTAAAAGATAGGGATTCACTTGCTTTTGTTTGCCCTGTCTCTAAAATAACTCTGGTTGAGGGTATAAATAGCATTCCACTGATTGTCGTCACAATGTTCTTTAAGTAGCCACTTTCAGGTGTAGACAGATGAGATAGCACCGAGGGTCACATGAAGGTTTTAGTTTATCTTCCCTTACATTCAATTCCAGTTACAAAAAACAAGGAACTCATAATGGTGGGCTCAATAGTAGCGGTGTGGAAGCACTGTTTCATGACCAGGCCAGGTTTGCACTAAGAAATTAAATCACTTAGGGCACCTGGTGGCTCGGTGGGTTAAAGCCTCTGCCTTTGGCTCAGGTCATGATCTCAGGGTCCTGGGATCAAGGCCCAGGTCCAGCTCTATGCTTGGTGGGGAGCCTGCTTCCTCCTCTTTCTCTACCTGCCTCTCTGCCTACTTGTGATCTCTCTCTCTGTCAAATAAATAAATAAAAATCTTAAAAAAAAAGAAATTAAATCACTGAAATATTTTATTTTTAATAAGAATTGGGCAAGTAAAAATGACTCACTGTGCTTTCTAATTGCACTAAGATTTGGCTCTATGTGCCCTCTTCTTTTTGGGCAGGAAGTGAAAGAGTTCATGGAGACTGTGGAATTTGGTGAGTCTTGTGAATTTCTCAGCAAGTCAACTTTCTGAAAACAAAAGAACTTGCATTCTACAAAGTTTCACTGGGATATAAAATTAAAGTTACTTACTACGGCTTCTATAGAGCATTAAATTCTGAAGCCAAATGTCTCTTGAGCACTACATCAGTGGGCATCTGGCCAAGTTAAAAGTGGCCCTCTTGTAATGAGTTATAGATAAGGCATTTATCCTGTCATTCTTAATCTCACAAATAGCATGCAGAATGGAGTACAAGTGGAGAAAATCTATCCAGAATTTGGCGAAGGAGTTATACACTAGTCCTGGGATTGATAATTGAGACACATTTACCATTTCCAAATTGATACCCTCAGTTTGGGGATCAATTTGGGGAAATCTAAAATCTCTGCAGATGAGAGGTTATTAGCTCAAAGAACTGCTAAATTTCCACTTATCCTTCATAATTTAGCTTAAGTAGTTCTTCCACAAAGTATTCTTTGGGAATGCCCCCCATTGCCAGCATCAAGGCATTCCTTCCTTTCTGCATTTTACTCCCCACATAACTCCACAAGAATTCATCTCATTAAAAAAATATATATGTTTATATGTCTGTCTCTTCCACTTAGACTATAATGATTTCATGGTAGTCAAAGTTTTTTTTCTCCTCTCTCTTTGTACCTTTAGGATCTAGCACTATGTCTTGTGCTAGAAATGAAATCTGATGTTGATGACAACATAGCCAACTTTTTCATAATATGAATACTGTGAACATACTCCTGGTTATCTCTCCAGGAAATATTGAATGCAATGAATTCATAACACTATAATACACAACTGTAATATACTATTAATTATAATAAAGGCTTATCTGGAAATTAAGAAAAAACAATGTGTTTCTAATAAGGTAGAATAAGATGTGACATGAAATTGAGAGATGGGGGAAGGTGGTATTTTGTAAACAGGTGTTATCAATATTTAGTGGGGGAGGAATATACATTTCCTGGATTTCTCATCTGTTACAGATTTGGTACATGATTATGTGAGTACTTGGAAGCCCCAGACCTCTTTAGGAAAACTATCTATCCTGTTAGTTTTTTGTCCCTGGTAACCCTGCCATCTTGGAGGAATCTGGCCACTAAAACATAGCTCTGAAGAGTTCTTTTGATATTAAAAAAAAAAATCCCACCTCTAGAACAGGTATAACTACATAGTCATCTATTGTGAAAGAGTGGATTAATCTCACCAAATTTTGGGATCTAACTGTTTACATCTATTTGGCTTAATTGTTCCATTTGGAAATAAGAGCCACAAGTGAACAGCTAATCAAAAAGATTAGGGCTGAGTAAGATGAGAGCATGAAGATCATTTGTATAACAAAAAGGCTGCCAAGTTTCAAAAACAAATGTAGAAACTATGAAAAATGTTCCAGAAAATGAGAGGAGAGTAAAGGAGAACTAATAGTTCTAATTTAGAAAAATGTCATTTTTCTCATTTCATTTTAGTGAAAGAATAACATAAGTAAATAGGATCAATTCTATTTTCTTTAGTATTTTTCATTTAAAATATTGTTTCCTGAATATAGTATATTTTGCTATTGTAAACTATTAGTGCCTTGATATACCAAGATAAATTTTACTTACATCTCTCATTAGAATGCAAACCTTGTGGGCACCGGGTGGCTCCGAGGGTTATACCTCTGCTTTTGGCTCAGGTCTTGATCTCAGGGTCCTGGGATGGACGCCTGCATTGGGCTCTCTGCTTGGCAGGGAGCCTGCTTCCTCCTTCTCTCTGCCTGCTTCTCTGTTTGTGGTCTCTCTGTCAAATAAATAAATAAAATCTTAAAAAAAAATTGCAAACTTTGTAAGGTAGGAGTTTTACTCTTGTTTACTGCTCTATTTCTCATGGTTTGAGCAATGCCTGACCCAATCAGACAGTCAATAAATATTTAATGATGGATACACAAATGTTATTCATTTTAATTTATTACCTCTAATTTATCCTACACTATTGTCAAACTAATCTGTGTGGAATACAAATTACCTTGATGAAATCTTTTAATGGCTTTTCATCTTTCTTAGGTAAAAACCCAAACTCCATAGCATGTCATAGAAAGCCTTTCATGGTCAGACCCTTCTCACTTTTAATTGATTTATTAGTGGATTAGTTAATTCACTCAACAAATATTTAGTAAGTGCCTACAATGTTCCAGATACACTGTTAGATATTGAAGACATGATGTCAAGAAAAGCAGGTAGTCCTCTCACTTCTCATTATATCATTATTGAACAACTAGACTTTTACTGTGTTTAAAAAGAATCTGACACATGAGTCAAAGAAGAGAAAGCAACAGAAACTAGAAGATATTTAGAACTGACTTATGATGACACCAAGATACCAAAACTTGTGGGATACAGCTAAAGTAGTGCTTGATAAAGTTTATAGCTTTAAAATGCACATATTAGAAAAGAAGAAAGGCACTCAACTTCATCAGTTGTCAGGTAGAGGAAATGTAAAACTGCAATGAAATATACTTCACACTCACTAGAATATCTAAGATGAAAAAAAGACAATATCCAATTTTGGTGAAGATAAGAAGCAACTTGAATTCTAACACATTGTTGGTGGCCGTCTGACTTGTTATAAATACTTTGGCAATCTGGCTGTATTCCCTCAAACTTGTGAAACAGTCCCTGGGCCAAGTGGTTTTGCTCTCTGCTTTAGCTAGACCGTACTTCAGTTAGGCTTTTCTTCTCCCTGTAGGTCCCTAAAGTTTAACTCACTCCCAAGTTTAAACAAGCACTAAAGCACTAAGGTTTAGAACATTCCTTCTTAACAGCTCATTCTGAAAATTGGCTAATCACAGAGAAAGATATTGTTTGTTGGAACACTTTGGTTTTTGCCAATTATTCCTGCCCAGCTGTGCCTGGCTCCCCTAGTCCTTCCTGTTACTCCTGCTTCCTACACACACACACACACACACACACACACACACACACACACACACACACATATAAGAGCTTGTATATATACCTTTTTCTTGAATTTGAGCTGCTTGTAAATTTCTGAGATCAGAGTGTTGTCCCTATTGTTAATAATCTGTTTAGATAAAGTCTTCCCTTGTCTAAGTCCAGCTTTGTTTTTATTTGCCATCATATAATGGAACACTATATAAAAATGAGAATAAATGAGCCACAGCTATATGCAACAATGTGGATGAATCTTACGCATATAATGTAGACCAAAAGAGCAAGACCAAAATGACTATACATTATATGACTTCATATATACAAAGTTCAAAACAGGAAAAATTTATCTATCTTGATACATAGTTTCCTCAGGGAGGCAGTTGTTAGAAGGGGATGGAAGGGCAGCTCCTAAGGCACTGATAATATTGTTTCCTGATCTAGATGCTAATTACATGGAATATGTTCAATTTGTAAGGTTTCATCTAGTGATAGATTTATAATTTGGGACATTTTCTATGCACTTTACTTCAATTAAAAATTTACTTTAAAATGGAATCATTTAGAACAATCACAATGTATTTCTTTCAAACAAACTTGTATGAAGCAAAGACAAAAGGGACTTAATGTTTTCAAACTAGCAAATGACTAGTTGTAACTTAAATAGCGATGGAGTTAAGAATGAAAAAAGTTGGTGGCGCCTGGGTGGCTCAGTCGGTTAAGCACCAGCCTTTAGCTCAGATCATGATCTCAAGACCCTGGGATGGAGCCCCGTGTCAGGCTCCCTGCTCAGCAGGGAGTCTGTTTGTCCCTCCACCACTTTGCCCCACTCCTGCTCTCACTCTCTCCCTCAAATAAAAAAATAAAAATAAAATCTTTTTAAAAAAAGAATAAGATAAGCACACAGATAGTGAATTAGTTGTCAAGATGCTGATGTGTTTATTACCCTTAAGAGACTAAACTCAATTTCCTACTAAACATGGTCTTAATATATTAAAAAATAAGAGAATTTTTGCAATAATGACAGATTTTTTTGTGTTCTGTGGAAAATATAGTTAATAGAAATATACTGTAAGAAATCCTACCATTATCAAAAAAAGAAAAAAAATTCATGGTGACAAAATATGACAATACAGATATGTAAACGAATTTAATAAATTTGTTAAATTTATTTCACTTAATACATAAGTTAGTGCTTAAATAAGAAGTGCATTATGTCTGACTGTTCCCTGGTGTTTGTGATTTAGGGTCAAAGGAATGTAAATATCCCCTGACCTTTACTTCCTTATCATGTATAGTAACAAAGAATAATAACTAGTTCAGTTACTTTTTCAAAAAACCTGTCTTAATGGTTTTATTCCTTATGAAAACTTCTCATTAACTAATGTTTTAACTTAGAACTTCAAGTATTGGTCACAATTTTCACCAAGGCTTTATGAAACTTCTTGGGCTTATAATTTTCCATTCCCATACATCCCACAGGAAGGATGAGATATAATTAAATAACAATTATAAAATTAAACTTAACTACAAAGTACGACAAATGCTGTGAAGGAAAAGTACACAAGTACTACAAGAACATACAGCTGGGTATTGAATTTGTATCTTTTTAAAAATTATTTCAACTTCAGTGTGGAGATTGGATTGTAATGTGGGGAGAAATGAATGTAGGAAGACAAGGTGGGAGGACTGTGCAGTAGTGTGGGCAAGAAACAATAATAACTTACCAAAAGATTGGGCATTGGAGATGGAGAGGGTGGATAAATTTTAGGCATTTGGAAGGTAGAAAATCTTTCATCATATCTCACACTAGAGCTATGTAAAACTCTTTACAGGTCCCAGCATATGCCAGATTTGTCTTGCTTCGTACCTGTTTCTTCCCTGGATTATCTTTTCTTTAATGTTTCATCTAACTACATCTCACTCATCCTTCAAAACTCTGCTCTTAAGTACACTGCCCATGACTCTTGCTTTTTCCCTTTTCTTTTCTTTTTGGCCAGTGTTGTCACACTTGTCACCTTCACTTGTTGCTCTCACAGCCAGAGTATGAGATATTTGAGATCAGTTTTTGTCTATTTTGTTTCTGTAGCCCCAAGGCTATAGCCATGACTGGAACAGAGCAGGAAATAAATATTTGTTAAATTACCAAATAAATGATAGAGTCTTTCAGCCATCTAAATGATGACACAAACTATTCTTTCACTCAAGATAGAGTGAAATTTAAAGCAGACACCAGCTCCTGGATATGTTCATTTTTTCAGAGATGAGGAGGTTATAATCAAGAAGGGGAGAGAGAAACACTAACGATTATAGTGAAATAATGAACCCAGAAAACCAAAATGACTGTCCAGTGCATCTTACTGCCGGAGGCATGTGATGATGGGATTGGCCACTGGATCTCAAGTACTGCCCCTCCCTCAGCAATCTCCCAGATGTGGGGCTTCTTCCAAGAAGAGAAACATTTAGCTCTTTCCCTGCCACTGAGGTATTTGGGTAGTCACTCACATGACTCCTTTACTCTTGCAAGAATGGTATCAGCTACACACACGCGCACACACACACACACACACACACACACACACACACCCTTCTCATCTTGAATAATCAGCAGTTTCAGCTAGCTCCCTCAATCCTTATCTCTTGATCTGAAGACTTTAATCTTTTGATCTGAAAATACTTTACAAAGTAGAATTGATTCTTTACATAGAAAAGGGTAAGACAGTCTCTGTGAGAGAGCTGAGGATCTTTGGAGTGAACTAGGAGGAAATCTAAGTGTGAAGCTCAACCTACATTTAAAAAAGCTCTATTAACCTAAAGATATAACTGTGAACTGTGTTAACAGGTGTTTGGCATTTTTACCCTCACAAAGTCTACCTGAGAGGAGTTTTCAGTTGACTATTGACTTTTATGCTTCCTTTGAAGTATTGGTATCGTTTTATATTTAGTACAAGCAAGATGAGGGGCAAGTTTTATACCTTGAATTCTGACTCAAGTTTGAGGTGGATGATAAGATCTTAGTTATGGCATTTGGGTTTGAGTAGCTAAATTTCTAGTTACTTCTATTTGCCTCTGGCCCTTGGCTCTATGCATCTCTACAATCAGATTCAAATGGGGGAGCTGGGTTGATGATGATAATTAACTTTTATTTACTGATCATTAACTATGGGTCAGGAGCTGTTACAAATACTTTTTTAAAAAATGTTATTTATTTATTGGAGAGAGTGAGTGAGAGAGAAAGAGAGCACATGGAGGGGCAGAGGATGAAGCAGATTCCCCTGCTGAGCAGGGACCCCAGTGTGGGCTTGATCCCAGGATCCCAGGATCATGACCCGAACTGAAGGCAGATGTCCAATCAACTGAGCCACCCAGATGCCTCATAACTACTTTGTACATAATTTTTTTGTTCATCACAACAAACTTCTGAGGAGGCTATTATTATCATCTCAATTTTACTGGTTAAAAAAACTGAGAAAAAGTCTCAGTAGGTAAACTGATTTGTCCAAAGTTGCATACACAACCAGTAAGAGGGAGAGCCTGAATATGACCCACATGTTACTGATTTCAAAGTCAGTTCTTTCAAATATTGCCTCTTCTGATTTCCACGTTGCTTTCCGGTTCCAGGTCTGGGTAGAGAGAAGTGGGAGCACCAAACTGCATGTGTGTATAGGGAGGAAGAGATATTGGGGGCATTTGTTTGTATAAGGTCTGTTCTTGGCTTGGTCGCAAAAGATCCCCTTTACTTATATATGATGCTTTGGATGAGTTTAAAATCTTAAGATCTCAGAGATGACCAAATGACAAAAATAACGAAATAATCTGAGAACCATGAAAAAATATTTTGCTGTAGAAAAGGGATAGCCTGTAAAAAATCCTAAAATTCATTTATATCAAAGAGAAAGAAGTTTTAAAAATAAAGTGGCCTTTTCCTCCTCAGTGTAATGATATAGAATATCCTCTGTTAAATAAAACTTGGCCAAAATAAAATGGGAGACCAAAAATATAGAAAATTCAAAGAGGGTAACATTTTCAATGATGGCCATAAGAAGACTTGAAATTGAAGAAAATGGAACCAGTTACTTGTAGAAAAGTTTCAAAAAGTATTCTGAAAATGAAGAAGGTTTATATAAAATTGAAAAAACGAGAAAGAAAATAACCATCATTGTGGAGAGATCACATAATTTCAGTATGCAAAGTTATAGATAATATTCTCATATTACATTTTAAATGTGTACAGGACAAGTAATTGTATCACCCTTTCCAATCTTAGTATTATTAATTTGTGACTTTTATCTTAATAGATTTGCCAAGAGTTTATTAATTTCATTAGTCTTTTCAAAATATCATTTTTTACTTTGTTGATCCTATTATATGTTAGTCTTCTGTTCCACCAATTTTTGTGCCTTTTTTCATTAGTTCTCTTTTCTAGTTTTGAGGAGTTTAAGTGGCTATTCTTTTACTAACTTCTTGAGATGGATCCTTAGATCACTGATTTTCAGTCTTTATTTTTCCTGATATATGTACTTAAGTCTATGTACTTCCCTCTAAGTTACGACTTAAATTGAATTCTACAAATATTTTCATTTTCATTAAGTTCAAAATATTTTCTAATTTCCACTGTGCTTTTTTCTTTGATCCAGAGGTTATTTAGAAACATATTTTGTATTTTTCAAATATATGGGAATTTTCTAGGTATCTTTTTATTATACCCTAATCTGTGGTCATCTAGCAAATTCTGTGTGATGTCACTCTTTTGAAATTGTTGAATTGTTCTATGGTTCAACAATTTTGAAAAGTTCCATGTGTATTTGAAAAGAATGTGTGGTTTGCAGTTGTTGGGTACTTTAATTACATACATTTTTAACTGGGTTGTTCAAATATTTTATATCATTTTTTGGTCTTCTTTTTATATCAGTTAAATATGGGTATTTTTAAGAATGTTTCAGGATGAATGTGCATTTGCCTCTTATTTCTTGTAATACCACCAATTTTTGCTTTATACTTTTTTAGGCTATATTATTTGGGGATACAAATTTATGTATTATTTTATCTGTTAAATTAAACCCGTTTTCCATAGTGTGTCTTTCTTGCCTTAAAGTATGTTTTTTTCTCATATTAATGTAGCTCTACCAACTTTCTTTTGGTTAGTGTATTAGTTATTCATTCCTGACTAACAAAGTACCCTTAAACTTAGTAGCTTACAACAGCAAACATTTATTGCTTCAATAGTTTAAGGGAGTCAGGGTTATGGAAGCAGCTTAGTTTCTTAAGAGGTTGCAGTCCGGATGTCAAGTGGGGCTGCACCTTCATGAGACTTGAATGGGGCTGAAGGCTTGAATAGGGACAATCCTCTTCCAAGATGGCTCACTCAGTTTCCGATTGGCTATTGACAGGAAGCCTTGGTTGCTTATCACATGGAACTTTCCAATTGGCTGCCTGAGTGTCCTTGTGATTTGGTTAGTTTCCCACAGAGCAAGCAGTCTGAGGGAGAGAGGTCAAGGAGGAAGCCCCAAAACATTTTATGTGCTAAGTTGCATACTTTCACTTCTGCCACATTTTATTCAGTAGAAGAGAGTCATTAAGTGTGACCCATTCTCAAGAAGAGGGGAATTAGGCTCTACCTTTGGAGGGAGTAGTATCAAAGAATTCAGGGCCTATTTTAAAACCACCATATTTAGTATTTGAGTGGCACATTTTTTTCATACTTTTACTTCCAGACTTTAGGTTTCCTTATGTTTTAGGTTTGGCTCATAATGTGCAGAATATATACATATTGTATGCCACTCTATCAATCTTTGTCTTTTAATTGGAGCATTTAGCCCATTTTTACTTAATGTAATTATGAATATACTTGAATTTAAACTCTACTGTACTGTTACGTGGCCCCACCTGTGTGTGCTCCTTTTCTCTCTTCTTACTTTTGGATTAAGATGATTTGAAGCTAAACTTCAGTCCCTGTAAACTGTGAGGACTGGTCTACTTCTGATTCACCATCATACCTAAGGAGCTGTCTTTCAGAATCCCTACTGAGGGGATGCCTGGGTAGCTCAGCTGGTTAAGCGACTGCCTTCAGCTCAGGTCATGATCCCGGAGACCTGGGATGGAGTCCCACATCAGGCTTCCTGCTTGGCGGGAAGCCTGCTTCTCCCTCTCTCACTGGCCCTGCTTGTGTTCCCTCTCTGGCTGTGTTTCTCTCTGTCAAATAAATAAAATCTTTAAAAACAAACAAACAAACAAACAAACAAAAAACCAGAATCCCTACTGAGAAGAGATTCTGGATGCCAATTATTCTCATGTGAGGCAGTGGAAAAGTTCTGCTCACTTTTAGCCTTCTCAGTACCCTCTTTCAGAACCAGCAGCTACGGGTGGGGGAGAAAAGGCCCTCATGCTGAGTTCCCTTGTGTGGGTTTCTTTTTCTTCTGAGATTCTGTCTATTTAATTATTCACTGTCTTATTGGCTCTACAAAGCTTTCAGACAGAATACTTTTAAAAACTCTTTTCTGGTTGTTCCTTTGGGAAGATTAGTTTGAATTTCTTAGTTTGCTTTCACTAGAAGTCAGATAAGTCACTTAATATTCATAATTAGAGTATTATTATTCTCTTTTACAGGAAACTGGCTTCAGACAAGCCAAGTAAATTGCTCAATGTTACATTTAGAAAGTGGACAACTTAGAATCTGAACATGTATCTTTCTGTGTCTAAAAATAAAACTCATGTCATTTACATTAGCTAAAAGCAATTTTTGCTATTATCTTCCAAGTATAGTATGTATCCACATACTATAAGAAGATTTATTACTAACAATCATATATTTCTCAGTTATAAATGTACATTTGTAAAATTGGAAGACTTTCTATTTTATGGCAGTCTTAATAATTTTACTAAAACATAATTTACTTTCTGAAGTATTTTGATTTACACTTTTATAATTCTTTACCAGTACTGCCTAGAAATCAGTAGTTTGTAAAATAATGGCGCTTTGTCATAAAAGTGTAGCAAACTCAATAAATAGTTATTTAAAAGTATAAGTAAAAATTGTATCTCAATATTTGCATTTCTTAACTGCTGTTTCTTCATACCTTAGCTAGGGTTCATTTTAAAGAAATTCAGTTTTACTTTAAATCTCATTTATCATCCATTAAAATTCCACTGTAAAACAATGAATTCCTTTCCATAAAGGCCATATTAACTATTAACTTCTACCATGTATTACTTGTCTTTCAGGGAAATGACATATTTTGGAAATCTATATAGATCCCTAAATAGTCAACAAATATGTTATATATTGTACATATATTTTTATATAGTTTATTAAGCTTTAACATATGATTTAATAGTGAAGAGAAGTTCTCCTTTCCTTATAAGAAGACATATACATATTTAGAAAAATAACTTCTCTGCTCATTTTTGCTAAGAAACCTGAATACTTTCTCTAGCAGAGAAGTCAGAATATTTCCATCTGCCTCTGCAATGATGAAGTTAAATTAAAATTGAAATCAGTATTTTAGAAAAGGTAAAGTAGCAAAAGCTGAAAACAACTAAGTGTTTTCATTTCTTCAACTAAGTGGACTTATTGCCTAAGAACCAGGGTTTCTGAAGTTATTGAATGGTTTTTCCATCAAGAGTGTCCTAGAGGGCATCTGACCTCTAAATAAATTTGACTTTTTCCCTCATGTGTTGGTGTTACCCAAGAGAAAAAGAAATAAGAAAGAGGAGGACTCTTAGGCCAACTGGTAAAAGCTTTAAGGAATATACAGGATCTGATTTAAAGTTTCTAGACTGGACGGTTTAATCTTAACCAGGGTAGTGAGATAGACAGGGATTTGAAGCAAGGTCTAAATGGCTAAAGAGTGTGCATTTTGTACACCTGCTTTACCTCTATTAGAACCACAGCTCTGTGCTTGGTTGTTGGAGAGGAAAGATATGGCCTCTGAGCAATGGAAAAATGCATACTCTTTAGCCATCACTGGAAAGAGGGTGGAAAGTTACCTGGTGTCAATGAACTCAGTCTAACATGCTCTGGATCAATTGTGTGAAGGCCATAAATTGGTACAAGTCCTGGAAAGTAAAAATTACATGTTATATTCTTTATGGTTTCAAACACCAAGAGAACAGGAAAGGAAAAGAGGGCAAAGGATTTTATGGGAAAGTATCCCAGTAACTGCAAAAGATATTCCTTTTCATTAGAGTTTTTGTCTTAAAGTTGTAAATTTCTTGGCTTCTAGAAGCTTGAAATGGCAGAGAAGAGGAAAAGCAGGCTGCATTGGGGTAAACTGCCTTTCTGGGGACTGCACAGGCAATCACATGAGAGCTTACCTAAGACCTAAGTTGCCACCTTTGGGACAGAGTCTGCCTAGAGTCAGATTAACTAGATTTTATACCATAGAGCCAGTAATAAGGCAATGGACTTTGTGTGTGGTGACCCTTGGGCACCGGGCCTAAGTGTTAGCTCCGTAATGGTCAGTCAGAATGCCAGTGTCTTATGAATTGCTACTTGATGTTCCCAGTGGGAGAATCTTGGAGAAACTCAGAAGAAAACTGCCCATTGAGAAAAAGAATCAGTATTGGGAATCTGCCAGAGGGCACCAATATCAGATTACATCTCTTCTAGTCAGTAAAAACTTTCTTTAACTATTTCCACCTCCATAGTTGACTATTATGAAGGGGTTAGGGTGGGTGGGGGAGAAGAAAAGTGCAAGGCTGGGAAATAGAGAGGTGGCTCATGTCCCTTTCCTCCCTTGTAGGTGTCTTGACTGTAAGTAGTACTGAACCAGAGGAAGGGAGACACTTTAGCTTTAAATAAAAATATAAAATTGTAATCATGATACTGTATTGGACATTTAGTTACTGGATTGAGACTGACCAGGGGACTTTGAATATTTAAAAGGGATCAGTAAATTATAGACTATGCCTGAGTGCTTCTCTCAGGTTGGGAAAGAACAACCAGCTATTAACCCAGTGAGCTAGTGTGAAAGGAAGCACTGATGAAAATAAAGCTGCTTTATGATCATACCTTTTTGTATTTTGCTCCATCAAATACTGGTTATAGCTCATCCAAACATCTCAGCCTCTACTAGGCTGTGAGAATCTACGTAACCAAATGAAGAACAGTTTTCAAATTGCCATGGCACTTAGTTCATACCTGCTCCTGCAGGTTATTACCTACTCACCCACTCAACCAAGGTTTCCTTGGGTCATATTCAGTTTTCCAGGGTCTCAGTATAGGCTGCTCCTTTTGTTCTGTTTGTGCTTCCTCTGGGAAGTCATGGCCTGTGGGCACTGAATGAGGCTTTTACCTGCGGCCTTGGAAGATAGGGATCCTGGGTGAGGTAGGCTGAAAAATGACCCCTAAAGATATCCGTATCCTCAATCTTGCGACCATTACTTTATCTGAAACCAGGGTCTTTGTGGATTTGATTAAGATGATTGGATTTATTGAGATGGGAAGTTACTTTAGATTATTAGGGTGGCCCTTAAACACATTCACATATATCTTTATGAGAGGGAGATAGAGGCAGATTTGACATGGAAGAGAAGGTCATGTGAAGATGGAGGCAGAGAGAGATTTGAAGATGTTGGCCTTAAAGATTGGAGGGACGTAGACACAAGCCAATGAATGCCAGTTTCCACCAGCAGTTGGAAGAGGCAAGGAACACATCCTACCTGAGGGCCTCCAGGGTAAAAGTTATTCTGCCAACACCTTAATTACACACCAGTGATACTAATATCAAACTTCAGGATTCCAGAACAACGAGAATGAATTTCTGTTGTTCTAAGCCACTGAGTTTGTGGAAATTTATTACAGCAGCTTTAGAAAGCGAATCCACTGAGAGAGCACTGCTCCCTCCTTCTCTGCACAGGACAGGCAGACAGTATGGGGCCCCAAATCAGCACTATTTTTGCCCTGACTCTCACACAGACTTTCATTTCTATCCCAATTCTTCTTATGTAGGGGCTGAAAACCAACAAATCAGGCTCAAGGTGGAAATGAGGAGAGATGAATACATGAAAGGAGGCCACTTATTTGCCTCCATTGTTCTAGTTTGTTCTGTTCTCTTAGGCACCTGCTTTGAATTCCACTCTATCTTCTAGTAAAATACAAAACGAAACACAGCTCTGTACAACTCTAGAAACACTTCCCATGCACACCAATTGGTGCTTGAGATCTATGATCTGTCACTTCCCCAAGAAGCATTAAAGTTGGCTCAAATCCAGGCATATCATATGGACCACCTAGATGTATGAAACAGCCTATTCCAGAGCTTGGGGCATAGTAGGTATTCAGAAAATGGTGGCCACTATGGGAGGAAATCTGGATTAGAGTTAGTAGGACTGGGTTTTGAATGCCCAGTTTTGCATTTGACTGGCACTGGTACTTTTTCCCGTATGTTGAATGGGGGTAAAAATATCTGTTTCAAAGAATAATTTTAAGAATTTAGTGGGCATAAGGGCCTGGTACACAGTTGATACTCAATTAATGTTAATTTCCACTAATCAACCCTTGAATATTCCCCTACTTCTCTAAGGCATTTTACATATAAAGGCTTCACTATATTATTGCAAAACAGTGTGGATGTTATTATTAAAACTGAAGATAGAAATAATCTTTAAGTGATAATTATCAAACAATCCTACTCATTAGACTAGGAATTTACTGAAGACAGGGATTTTTTTTTTAATATTTGTCTATTATCCAGCACATAATAGGCTTCATAAGTGCCTGTTGACTAATTTAAACACCTTCAGCAGCAGGATTACCTTTCATTAATAGTTCTAATTAGAAACACAAATTCAAATTAGATTCAGATACAAGGTAACATGTTAATTTTCTTTCTTTCTTTCTTTTTAGCTTTTAAATATAAGGTTTTAAAAATTTTTTTATTATGTTCAGTTAGCCACTGTATAGTAGTACATAATTAGTCCTTGCTGTGGTGTTCAAGGATTCATTAGTTAGGTATAACATGTTCATCTTTTTATGAGAACAGAAGAAAAAGATGTAAACAGGAACCTAGAACAGACTTAGGAAAAAAAAATAGAACTGGTTAGCTGAGCCAATGTGTAGAACCAAATAAGATGGGAGCAAAATGCTTTAGAAAAACCAAGCGACCTTGGTGACCCAGCTCTGACCTATGCTCATTTTATGAAGTGACCAAGTGAACCTTTCCTCAAACTAATTTTAGAAAAAATTCAACCCAGTGAAATAAAAACTGACTGAGTAAATGAGGTAATAATTCCTATTTCAAAAGGAATGCTCTCTTTACAAAACAATAGATTCATATGGGGGGTTCCTTGTATTGTTTACAATAGGACTGTATTTATAGAAGTTCTGCAACTTTTGAGCAACACATCCATGGTATGGAATAGAATCACTTTTGATTTATATTCAATACTCTGCAATTTGGTATAGTTTGATTCTCCTGATTCATCCACTCATTCACTTTTCCATTTGTTTAAAAATATGTTCAACAAATTTGATATTTATCAAGCACCGACCATGGGAAAGGCCTGGTAAGACTGCATGGTTAGAACAGTTTCAAGTAGCCCAAATAACTGATGAATCTAATCTCAACCCATGTGGCTCATATGCCATACAAGGAAGCTCACGTGATAAGTAAAAAATCTCTGAGTTTGATTCCAGCACTACCAGTTACAATACTAGTAGTGGTATCATGGAGAAATTACGTACGCTGAGTCTCAGTTTCTCCATCTATAAAAATGGATAATTCCTGAGGTTGCCATGAGGATTCTTGAGATAACAAACCACATGATGCTTGATTTACAGCTATCATCAGAAATGCTAGTTTCTTCCTTGCTGCATAAGGATATCCTTCCCATCTCTAACCCTCCACCTCCAACAACCCACAGTTTGCCCTATAACTCAGACTAGACACACTGAAATATGCATTTTACACTGCATTTCATCAGAAAATATTCTAATGGCAAGAAACAGCAACAGCAATAGGAACAAGAATTGCTAATATTTTATTGTGACCTCAGTAGATAACTACATTACCTCATTTAATTGTCATAGTAACCCTTTGATCTGAATTGACAGTTATTATCTTTATTTTAGGGAGAAGTTGAAGTCATTTGCCTAAATGAAATGCAAACTTAGGTAATACATGCTGTTAATGCATACTGAAGCTATTTTACTGCCACTTAGTACCAAAGTAGCAGAATTTTCGTTAATTTTAAGTATCAGGAAAACCTCTAAGTTCTCTATCTAGTCTCCTACTCACAAATGCTGACATGGTCATAAATGGGAGAATGAGAAAATGTTTTTAATGGAGACAGGGTATTGTGACAATTCACAACCAGTATGTGAAAGTGACATTGCCTTACGCGGTTTTCTCTGAATCCTACTTTACCATTCAGAAACCTCCAGTCTCACAGAAGCTGGAACTTTCATTCTACCCTGAGAGAGACTCCTGAGTGGAATATTAATGTGGTCTACCCATTTACATATAAACATTAGTCAAATCTGAGGAATTTCATGGTCTAAGTGAAGATTATTTAAAAACACCTCTGAATTATCCAGAAAAATGAAGTTTTAAAAAGATTTAAGTAATAAAATTTGTTTTTTAGAATTGTTTTAGATGTACAGAAAATTTGCAATTTCAATATATATCTCTTCTTCTTACTCCCATCCCCAGTTTCTCTGAGTATTAACATCTAGCATTAATATGTGGTACATTTGTTACAACTGATGAATAAATATCGATATGTTATTATTAACAAAAATTCATAGTTTATCATAGGGGTCACTCTTTGTGTTGTAGAGTTCTATGGATTTATTATAGCATCACACAGAATAGTTTCACTACTCTAAAATTCTCCTGCATTCCACCTATTCATCCCTCTCTTCCCTGGCAACCACTGATCCTTTTACTATCTCCATAATTTTGCCTTTTTCCAGTGTATATAGCTGGAATCAAACTGGTTTCAATTTGATTTTTCAGATTGGTTTATTTTAATTTAACAATATGCATATAAGATGCCTTCATGTATTTTTGTGGTTTGATAGGTTTAATTTCATTTTATTGATGAATAATGATCCACTGTAAGATGTACCACAGGTTTATCCATTCACAATTAACCTTGGCCACTTCCATATGTTTGCAACTATGAATAAAGCCGTTATAAACATTTTTTACAGCAGGTTTTTGCACAGACGTGAGTTTTCAACTCATTTGGGTAGGTGTTAAGAAGTGAGATTGCTGTGTTATATGGTAAGACTGTATTTCATTTTATATAAAACTGCCAAGCTGTCTTCTAAAGTGGCTGTTATCATTTTGTATTCCTGCTACCAATGAAAGAATTCCTGTTGCTCCATATCCTCACCTGCACTTGGTATTGTCGGTATTTTGGATTTTAGTTATTCTAATTGGTATGTAGTGGTATCTCACTGTTTTAATATGCAATTCCCCAAAGATATATGATGTTGAGCATCTTTTTATATTTTTAGTTGTCATCTGTATATTTTTGGTAATCTGGTAAGATTCTTTCTTTCTTTCTTTCTTTCTTTCTTTCTTTCTTTCTTTCTTTCTTTCTTCTTTTTTGCAGGTTTTTCCTTTTTTAAATCTGTTTCTTTAAGAAACTATCAAATATATCTCATAGAAATATAAAGTTCCCATCTCTCCCAACTGAAGACATTTTTAAAAAATCAAAGTTTATCAATACTCAGTACAGTAACACAAATGTACCACACAAATTCATTTTCTTTCTGGGAAAAGAATAACCAAAGTTTAGGATGTCAAGATTCTACAAGTAACACTGTCTAGAAGCCACCCAGAAAAATTTGCTGTTGTTCAAAGCCTTTTGTACTTTGAAAGTCTCTGGTAAGATTTCTGTTCAGGTATTCTGCTTATTTTTTATATTGGTTTGTTGTTTTCTTATTGTTCAGTTTTAAGAGTTCTTTGTATATTTTGGATACTAGCTTTTTTATCAGATGTGTGTTTTGCAAATATTTCCTCCTAGTCTATGGCTTGTCTTCTCATTCTCTTCACAGTTTTTTATGGAGCAGAAATTTAATTTTAATGAAACTGAACTTATCAATTTTTTCTTTATGGATGCTGTTTTTGATGTTGTATATAAGAAGTCATTGATAAACCTAAGGTTACTTAGATTTTCTGTTGTGTTATCTTCTAGGAGTTTTATAGTTTTTCGCATTGCATTTAGGGCCATGATCCATTTTGAGTTAATTTTTGAGAAGGTTGTAAAATCTGTATCTAGGTTACTTTTATTGAGTGTGGATGTCTAGTCATTCTCACATCATTTTTGAAGCAACTGTCTTTTTGCTACTGAACTGCCTTTGCTCCTTTGTTAAAGATCAATTTACTGTAGTGTATAGGTCTATTTCTGGGCTCCCTGTTATTTGTTTTTTTAAGATTTATTTATTGATTAATTTGAGAGCGAGAAAGCATGTGCACGGTGAGGGGAGAGGCAGAGGGAGAGAATCCTTAAGCAGGCTCCCTGCTGAGCATGAAACCCAATGCAGGACCTATCCAACAACCCATGAGGTCACTACCTGAACCTGAACCAAAACCAGGCGCCCCCTGGGATCTCAGTTCTGTTGCATTGTTTCATTTGTCTATTCTTTTGACAATACCATAATATGTTGATTATGGTAGTTTACATAACTCTTGAAGTTGAGTAGTATCAGTCCCTTCACTTTGCTCTTCAATATTGTGTTGATTATCCTGGATATTTTTTTTAAGGATTTTATTTATTTATTTCATAGAGAGAAACACAGCTAGAGAGGGAACACAAGCAGAGGGACTGAGAAAGGAAGAAGCAGTCTTCCCGCTGAGCAGGAAGCCCGATGTGGGGCTCGATCCTGTGTCTCCGGGATCATGACCTGAGCTGAAAGCAATCGCTTAACCAACTGAGCCACCCAGGTACCCCTATCCTGGATCTTTTGCCTTTCCATATAAACTTTTGAGTCAGTCCATATCCACAAAATAACCTGTTGAGATTTTGACTGGGATTGTATTTAATCTATATATCAAGTTGGGAAGAACTGGTATCTTAATAATACCAAGTCTTTCTATCTACAAATATGGAATATCTCTCCATTTATTTAGATCTTTGATTTCTTTGTTTTTGTACTTTTCCTCATACAGATCTTGTACATATTTTGTTAGACTTATACTGAAGCATTTAATTTTGGGGGGTGCCAATGTAAATAATATTGTTTACATTTCAAATTCTAAATTGTTCATTGTTAGTGTATAGGAAAGCAATTGGCTTTTGAATATTAAACTGGTATCCTAAAATATTGTTATAATTATTTATTAGTTCCAGGAATTTTTTGTTTACTCTTTGGAATTTTCTATATAGATAACTGTGTCATTTGTGAACAAAGACAATTTTATTTCTTTCTTCCCAATATGCACACTTTTAAAAAAAAATTCCATTTATTTGTCAGAGAGGGAGAGAGAGAGCACAAGCAAGGGGAGAGGCAGGCAGAGCAGGCAGTGGGAGAACAGGCTCCTCATTGAGCAAGAAGCCTGATATGAGACTCGATCCCAGGGCTCTGGGATCATGACCAGAGCAGGAGGCAGATGCTTAATCGACTGAGCCACCTAGGTGTCCCCCAATATGCATGCTTTTTATTTTCTTTCTTGACTTACTATAATAAGTAGGGCTTTCAGTATAATGTTAAATTAAGTAGTGAGAGTGGACATTGTAGCCTTGTGCCTGATCTTAGTAGGAAAGCATCTATTTTCTTAACACTAAATATGAAAGTGTAGGTTGTTTTTCTTTCAGATATTGTTTTTCTAGATGAAGGAAAATGAATTTTAAGTAGGTTTTCATGAATCGATGAAGGATGTTTTATGGGTTGGGGTGACTCTCAAATCATGCTTCATAGAACTTCTGTTATAAATGAGAATAGTCAGGCACAGTAAAATAAACATCTCTCTTTTCCCAAATAAACATAACAAAACTTCCAATCTTCCTCAAAGTTTCTACTTTTTAGGAAAGGCAGATCCACTGGTCCATAAAATGAGTTCTGTTTCATTAATTCCACTTAAAAGCCTCCACTGAATCTTTCCTAATACTTTTCTGCTGCAGAAACACAAAGATAAGCAGAAAAAAAAAATCCTAATACTCTAAGGGTTTGCTGAAAAGGAATAAGACATGTTTACATTTTTCTAAAGTTCAAGGAAGAGTGTTTTAGACTTTGGAATAGTATTTATAAAGTGCTTCTTATTTATTTTTTAAGTTTTATTTTAAATTCCAATAGTTAACATACAGTGTAATAATAGTTTTGGGTATACAATAAGTGCTTTTTAAAAGTTTCTTCTTGGTTACTTCTCAGAGCAATCTGTGGGGTAATTGATATTTTTATTTCTATCAGATTTGGATGGCTGCAATAAATTTGCTGATCAAGTTGTCTTGAATCCAGTCTCTAGGTTTTATAAAAAGATCAGGCAGATTCTTGCTATGAAGCCTGTTCCTGAATGAAGTGTTGCTATTAGAGAGTTAAAAGACAGCCACATTCAGGATAAACGGGGAGAATGGGATTCTTGAAACTAAAGGCGAAGAGTAATAATCTAAAATATCCTAACTTTTGGAATTAAAAAAAAAAGCTTCATTCAGGCGTAGGAAGTTTTCACATGCTTGTAGTTCTTTGTTCTCTGAGCCCTTTTAAAAATAAATAAACCAGAATCCTAGTGGTCACTGTATGAACTAAACATTACTAATTTTAAAATATGATTTTGTTTTATTTGTTTTTTGAGCAAGGAACTAAGTGTCCCTCACATCTTAGAAACTGTCAGGGGGAAAAATTCCCTGTGATGAAAAAAAATGCAAAAAGAACATGTTGGATAGAGTTGCTGGGGGTGGGAGTGAGGGGAGGGATAGGGTTCTTGGGTTATGGGGAAAAAAAAGAACATGTTGGAATGGAGTCTTTCCATAAATCAAATATGTTTGCATTTGTTGAATTTCATAAGATATTACAGAGTAACAGATAATTTAGAACTCTTTGTTCTAAGAAAAGAGGAGGTGGTAAGCTATCTTCCAAAAAAATTCCATATATTAACATGTGAGTCCTTGGAAAATTCAAAGTATTCATCATCATCTCAAAAGCAACCCCACTGGGAAACTGCTTACCAGGACATAAAAGAAACATATAGCTATGAAAAAACAGACAAACAAACAAAAAACCAACAACAAACCAACTAGATACCCATGGCAGAGCTCAGGTGTTTATTTTTAAATATAAAGACCTAACAATTAACAATCACAACAACAAAAAAACTGGGCATTTGAATTTTTTATTTTCAGTTAGGACTAGAAATAGATAGGGTACAGGTTGCAAGTGGGGCCACTTATAAAAATAAACTATATTCTGTAGAAGAAAATCTTCCCAAACCATATTGCAAAAGAAAGATAACCAGAGTAAATGCTGGAGCCAAGAAAACTAGATTTATTCCTAACTCTATCAAATATTATACTTTATAGTTTATTTTCCTTGACTTGATTTCTGGGAGTTTTGGGGATCTTTTCCCACTGCTTATTTCAGGTAGTCCTTTTCCCTGATTTTGTGCAGTTTTTTCGCACACTCATGCTCCTTGGTATTATGCTGAAGATTCGAGTGGGACCTTCTGCAGATATTCAGAATCCCCCTCTCTCTATGGAACTTATTTCTCCATAGAACTGTAAAAGAGGTGTGGCAGGATTGGTTCCCTCCACCGCTTCTACTCCACATAGCCTACTATTTTCCACCCCTTTTCTGGGGCGTGATATATATCCACTTTCTTATGGGGTAGAGGCAATACCATATTTACTTACTAATGAATCACATATAATCCACAGCAGAGTCTGGGAGAATAGGAGAGGTAAAAAAGAGAAAAGAAGGATTTCCCTTAAAAATCTTCTAATGATTAGGAAAGGAGTAAAAACATGGAAAAGGGTAAACTTTGAAAATAGAAACCAAAGGAACAAGACCACTGAGTAGATGTTGGTAGGGAGCACGGTAGAGGTGGAAAGTGAACAGGAAAGAGAAGACACTATAAGCTCCTCTTTTCTGTGGACATAACAGAGGGTTGGCATTCTTAAGCAAAGGTATATTTTGTGTATATGGTTTTATGAACTCCATATCAGCATAAGCCTGGATAACAGTGAGGATGTTATAATTGACTAACAGTTAGTAAGCTCCCCCTTCTACTAGTGTAGAAGCAGAGACTTTTATTCATTTCAGGTTGCTATAACAAGATGCCAGAGACTGGATGACTTAAACAATAGGACATTATTTCTCATAATTCTGGAGGTTGGAAACCCAAGATCAGGATCATTTGAAAGACCCAATTAATTTACACATTTAAGGTAAATTCAACGAGATCCACACCTAGATACCTTAGAGTAAAACTATCCAAAGATAAAGAGAGATATCTTGAAAGCAGCAAGAGCAAAACAGCTCATTATGCTCACTTTTCAATAAGATTAATAGCTGATTTCTAACAGAAATCATGGCATCTGGAAGACAGTGGAATAATATGTTGAAAGTGGTAAAAGAAAACGATGGTCAATAAAGCCAACAAAAAATTCTATATTCAGCAAAACTATGCCTCAAAAATGAAGGAGAAATAAGACACTTGCAGACAAAGACTGATATAATTCATTACTAGACGACCTGTCCTATCAGAAGAACTAGTCTTTGAGTCTAAAATGAAAGAACACCAGACAGTGAATCAAATGCATATGAAAAAATAAAAGCACAAATAAAGGTAATTATATAGGTAATATGAGAAACAGTGTGAATGTAATTTTGCTTATAATTCTTTTCTTCACTTATTTAATAATACAAAACAAAACAAAATCTGTACTGATGGGGGCCCCTGGGTGGCTCAGTTGGTTGAGTATCTGACTCTTGATTTTGGCTCAGATCATGATCTCAGGGTTGTGGGACTGAGCCTAGAGTTGGGCTCTGCACTCCATTGGGAGCCTGATTCAGATTCTCTCTCTCCCTCTCCCTCTGTTCTTCCCCTGCTGTTCTCTCCCTAAAAACAAAACAAAACAAAAAAACCCTGTATTGATGAATTTCATTTGATTGACAATAAAAGCACAGAGAAGAGGGGAGATGCCAAAGGTCTATTACAGCAAAATTTTTATATACCTTTTATATACCTTTGAGCAAAATTTATATATACCTATTAATTCATTATTAATCTTAAATATCTTTGAGATTAATTATTAATCTGAAATAGATTACTTTAAATTAAGATGCTAATTTTAGTCTGCCAAACTGCTAATAAAATATCTCAAAAATATAGCAAAAGAAACAATAAGGAAATTGAAATGGTACACTTGATTATATACTTGACACAAAAGAAATCAATAATGGGGGATCAGAAGAACAAAAAAAAAACCATAAGACATACAGAAAACAATAGCAAAATGGCAGATTTAAAACTACCTGATCAGTTATCAAATTAAATGTAAATGGATCACACACTTCAATCAAAAGGCAAAAATTGGCAGAGTGGATAAAAACACATAATCCAATTATGTAGATATTATAAGAGACATATGTTAGATTCAAAGTCACAAAAATGTGGAAAATAAAAGAATGGGTAAAGATATACCATGTAAACCCTAACCGAAAAAGAGCTGGAGTGGCTAACCTAATATAAGCAAAATAGGATTTAAGACCAAAATAGTTACTCGAGGTAAAGAAGGATATATTTTTTTTAATTTTAATTTTAATTTTTTTCAGTGTTCCAAGATTCATTGCCCATTCCCCACACCCAGTGCTCCATGCAATAGGTGCCCTCAGTACCCACCAGCAGGCTCTCCCATCCCCCCACCCCCTCCCTTCAAGTCCCTCAGTTTGTTTCTGTGTCCAAAGTATCTCTTGTTTCATTTCTCTCCCTGCATTACCCTACTTCCCATTTACTTTCCTTCTCCTACTGTCTTCTATATTATCCCTTATGCACTGAAAGTAAGTGAAACCATGTGATACTTCTCTACTTGGCTTATTTCACTCAGCATAATGTCTTCCAATCCAGTCCATGTTGCTACAAAAGTAGGATATGCATCCTTTCTGATGGAGGCATAGTATTCCACTGTATATATGTACCACATCTTCTTTATCCATTCATCTGTTTATGGGCACCCATTAAAGAAATTAAAGAAGACACAAAAAGATGGAAGAGCATTCCATGCTCATGGATCGGAAGAATAAACATTGTCAAAATGTCTATACTTCCCAGAGCAATCTATACTTTCAATGCCATTCCGATCAAAATTTCACCAACATTCTTGAAAGCTTTGGAACAAACAATCCTAAAATTTATATGGAACCAAAAAAGACCTCAAACCACTAAGGAATTGCTGAAGAAGAAAAACAAAGCTGGGGGCATCTTGTTACCTGACTTCAGGCTTTATTACAAAGATGTGATTACCAAAAAAAAAACAAAAAAAAAAAAACAAAGATGTGATTACCAAGACAGCATGGTACTGTCACAAAAACAGACAAATAGACCAATGAACAGAGTAGAGAGTCCAGATATGGACCTACAAATCTATGGGCAAATCATCTTCAACAAAGCAGGAAAAAATATCCAGTGGAAAAAAGACAGTCTCTTCAATAAATGGTGCTGGGAAAATTGGACAGCTACGTATAGAAGAATGAAACTAGACCATTCTTTTACACCACACACAAAGGCAAACTCGAAATGGATGAAAGACCTCAACCTGAGGCAGGAATCCATCAAAGTCCTGGAAAAGAACATAGGCAGTAACCTCTTTGACATTAGCCACAGCAACTTCTTTCAAGACGTCTCCAAAGGCAAAGGAGACAAAAGCAAAAATGAACTTTTGGGACTTCATCAAAATAAAAAGCTTCTGTACAGCAAAGGAAACAGTCAACAAAACAAAGAAGCAACCCACAGAATGGGAGAGGATATTTGCAAATGACACTACAGACAAAGGGCTGGTATCCAAGGTCTATAAAGAACTACTCAAACTCAAGATCCAAAAAGAAGATGAACACATCAAAAAATGGGCAAGAGACATGAAGAAGCACTTCTCCATAGAAGATATACAAATGGCTACCAGACATATGAAAAAATGTTCAGCGTCACTAGTTATCAGGGAAATTCAAATCAAAGAAGGATATTTAATAATGATAAAAAGGTCAGCATGTCATAAAGACATAAAAATCATAAATATATATTGACCTATCACTAGAGCTACAAAATACATAAAGCAAAACCTGGAAGAATTCAAAGGAAAAAATACACAATTCTACAAAATAGTTGGAGGCTTTAATATCTCACTTTCAATAATAGAATAACCAGGCAGAAGATCAACTAGAAGAAAGAAGACTTGAAAAACAATACAATCCAATTGGCTCTATAGAATGTTCTATGGACTTACTAGATTTTCTTCAACTAGATTTAAATCTAGGAACTAGATTTTCCTCAAGTGTACATGGAGTACTTGCCGGACTAGACCATATATCAGGTTATAAAGCAAGTCTCAACAAATTTAGCAGGATTGAAATCATACAAAATATGTTCTCTGGACATATGAAATTAAATTAGAAATCAATAACAAAGAAATTTGGGAAATCACATTACTAGATAACAAATGGGTCAAGGAAAAAACCACATGGAGAATTAGAAAATACTTAGAAATGAATGAAAACAGAACATAACAAAACATAAGATATGAGGTTAATGGAGTGTTCAGAAGGAAATTTATAGTTGTAAATATTTGCATTAAAAAAACAAATGATCCAAAATAAATAACTTAGCCTTTTGCCCTAAGAAACTTAATAAAAAAAATCCATGCCAAATGAAAGGCAGGTAATAAAAAGATTAGAACAAAAGTAAAATATAGAATAGAAGAGCAAAAACTGCAAAAATCAATAAAAAGAAAAGTTGGCTCTTTGAAAATATCAACAAAATGGACAAATCTCCAACTAGACTTTCCACAAAAAAGAGAAGACTTAAAGTACTAACTTCAGAGATAAGTCATCACTACTAACCATAGAGAAATAAAAACAAATATAAGAAAATGTTATGAATAACTCTGTGAACAAAGTAGATAACCTAGATAAAAAAGTACATTAAAAAAAAACCCCACAGAAACTGACTCAAGATAAAGCAGAAAGTCTGAAGAGACCTACAACAATGAAAGATTGAATGAGTTCTTTACAACTTTTCACCAGATGATTTCACTATTTAATTCTGCCAAACCTTCAAAAAACATTCATTTACTACAAATCTTTCATAATCTTTCCCCCAAATATAAGAAGCCAGCATTTCCTGATAGTAAAACCAGACAAAGACATCAAGAGTAAGTAGAACTATATATCAATACTCCTTATGGCTATAGTCCTCAACAAAGCACTAACAGACAAGATCCAACAACATATAAAAAGAATTATTGACCATGACCAAGTGGGATTGAGCCCAAGAACGCAAGACTGATTTAATATCTGAAAATCAATCAATGTAATACAACATATTAATAGAATAAAGTATAAAACCACATGAACATCTCAATAAATACAGAAACAAAATACAATTTCCTTTCACTACAAAATATTTATCAAACTAGGAATAGAAGAGAATTTTCTCAACCTGATAAAAGGCATCTAGAAAAAATCTACAGTTAGTATCATAGTTACAGACCTCTCAGGTCAGGAAAAAGATAAGGAGTTTTGCTGGTGACACTTCTATTCAACAGTGCACTGGAAGTTCTAGCCATGGAAATCAGTGTAGAAAAGGGGATACAAGCCATCCACATTGAAAAGAAGAAGTAAAACAATCTCTATAGGCACGTCATATAATCTTGCATATAGAAAACCCTAAATAAGAAGAAATACTAAAAAGTTTAACAAGTGAGTTTAGCATACTTGCAGGGCACAAAGTCAAGAAACAAAAATCTATTTTATTTCTATACACTAGAAATGAACAACTTGAAAATGAAATTATGAAATCATTTCATTTATCATGGTATTGAAAATACTGGGAAATAGGGGTGCCTGGGTGGCTCAGTTGGTTGAGCGACTGCCTTCGGCTCAGGTCATGATCCTGGAGACCCAGGATCGAGCCCCGCATCGGGCTTCCTGCTCAGCGGGAGGCCTGCTTCTCCCTCTCTCACTCCCCCTGCTTGTGTGCCCTCTCTCGCTGTGTTTCTCTCTGTCAAATAAATAAATAAAATCTTTAAAAAAAAAAAAAAAAAAGAAAATACTGGGAAATAAATTCAGCAAAAGAAGTGCAAGAGTTGTACACTGAAAAATTTAAATTTAAATTTCAGTTGTACACTGAAAAATATAAATTATTGAAACTAAAGAATATCTAAGCAAATGGAAAGAAATCCCATGTTGTTGCATTGGAGAACATAATTTTGTTAAGATGGCAATATTCCACCAATTGGTCTATATATTTACATATTGAATATAATGCCTACCAGAATCCCACCTTTTTTTTAAAAAAAGATTTTATTTATTTATTTGACAGAAAGATCACAAGTAGGCAGAGAGGCAGGCAGAGAGAGAGAAGAGGAAGCAGGCTCCCCGCTGAGCAGAGAGCCCAATGCGGGCCTCGATCCCAGGACCCTGAGATCATGACCTGAGCCGAAAGCAGAGGCCTTAACCCACTGAGCCACCCAGGTGCCCTGAATCCCACCTTTTTATTTATTTATTTATTTATTTATTTATTTATTTATTTATTTATTTATTTGCAGGAATTGGCAAGATGATCCTAAAATTCATATGGAAATTCAAAGGTCCTAGAATAGCTAATCAATTTTACAGACAAAAAAGACTCATAGTTCCCAATTTTTAAGCTTAATATAAAGCTACAGTAATCAAGACAGTGTGGTCATGGCATAAAGATAGACATATTCCCAAGAATAGGCAATAGAGAGAAACAAATTTTCAAGAAATGGTGCTGGGAAAACTGGATATCCACATGCCCAACAATGAGTTGGAACCCTTCTCCATACTTTATGTAAAATTTAACTCAAAATGGACAATAAACCTGAGTGGAAGAGCTATCCTTTATCCTAAAGGGCACCTTAAAGATATCCTTTGTTTTAGGATAAAACATTAAAGTAAATATTTGGGACTTTGGATTAAGCAATGGTTACTTAAATCTGACCCCAAAAGCACAAGCAACAAAACTATTTAAATTGGATTTCAGCAGAATTATAAACTTTTGTGCTTCAAAGGATACCACTGAGGAAGTGGAAAGACAACCCACAGAATGAAAAGAAATATTATGAAATCATATATCTGTTAAGGAACTTGTATCCATAATAAAGAACTATTTCTAAGCAATAAGACTAATAATAAAATTAAAAAGAATTTGAACAGACATATTTCCTGAAAAGATATGCAAATAGCCAATACACACATGAGAAGATGTTCAACATCATTAGTAGTCAGAGAAATGAAAATAAAAACCATAATGCAATACCTTTTCACATTTCACTAGATGGCTAAAATTTTTAAGAAAGGCAACAAGAATGTATAGAAAGTGGAATCTTCATATGTTGCTGGTGGTTGTAAAATGGTACAGTTACTTTGGAAAACATCTGGAAGTTCCTCAAAATGTTAACTGGCAATTTTATTTCTACCTACACACTCAAGAGAAATGAAAACACATATCCACACAAAAACTTGTACATGAATGTAGCAAAATTATTAGTACTAGGCAAAAAAGTGCAAACAATTTAAACATTCATTAGCTGATGGATGAATAAGCGAAATGTAGTATATCCATGGAATATTATTTGTCAGTATAAAAAAATTAAGTTTGGATACATTTCACAACATGGATGAACATAAAAGTACTATGCTAACTGAAAAAAACAAGTAACAAAAGACCACATTCCATATGATCCATTTATAGGAAATAGGCTAATAAATAGAGACAGAAAGTAGGGAGTTATTGCTAATGGGTAGTGGTCTATTGCTGAAGAAAATGCTCTGAAGTTAGACTATAGGGATAGTTACAAAATCATCTGAAACCCACTAAAAACTATTGAATTGTACAATATAATAGTGTGACTTTTGTGGTATATTAATTATATCCCAATAAAGCTGTTAAAAAGTGGCCAACTCATCAAAAGCAAACAACAATTTAAAATCCCTATACAGTTAATAACAGAGCTTTAAAATAGATGAAGCAAAAACTGATAGAATTCAAGGAGAAATAGACAAATCTAATTATTAATTATAGTAAAGATTTCAGTACTCCCTCTCATAGTAGACACATCAAGTAAACAGACACTAGTTAGGATATAGAAAAGTTAATATCAAGCCAATTGCCCTAACTCGCATTTGTAGAACAATCTACCCAGTAAAAGAACAAACATTCTTTTCAAATATATCCAGAACATTACTACTATATTCTGGGACATAAAATGATGCTCAAAAATTTAAAAGGAAGGTATGTTCTTTGAACTAAATGGAACTAGAGATCAATAATAGAGACCTGAAAATGCCCCAATGGTCGGAAACTATAATATCCTTCTAAATACCTATGGGTCAAATAACAAATCAAAAGTGAAATTAGAAAGTTATTTTGAACTGGGCCAAAATGAAAACAGGTCTTACCAAAAATCTGCGGAGGTAAGTAAATATTTAGAGGACAGTTGATAGCACTAAAATACCTGCATTAGAATAGAAGAAATGTCTCAAGAAAAATGACCTCTACTTGCACCTTAAGAGACTGGAAAAAGAGCAAATTAAATTCAAAATAAACAAAAAAGGAAATATACATGAGCACAGAAATCAATGAAATTAAAAAATAAATGAAATCCACAGCTTGTTTCTTGTGAAGATTAATAAAAATTGTAAACGTCTATCTAGATTGATCAGAGGAAGAAAGAAAGAACACAAATTACCAATATTAAGTATGAAAGAGATGACATCACTTCAGGTCCTACAAAGGACTTGATAATGAGGGATTATCATGGGTAATTCTATGTCAATGATATAACAATTTAGATGAAGTGAAAAATGTTCTTTTAAAGACAAAAACTACTAAGGTTCAATCAGGAAGAAATATATAACTTCAATAGACTTTTCTATTAAATAAATTTAATTTACAATTAAAAAGTTTCCCACAAAGAAAACTCTAAGTCCAGATGGCTTTAAAGGAAAATTCTACCAAACACCTAGTAAATACATGATAGCAATTCTCTTTCAGAAAAATGAAGAAGGAACTTCCCAGCTCATTCTGTGAAGCCATCATTACCTTTTTACGGCACAACCAAAGACATTATAAGGAAAACAAAACAAAACAAAACAAAACTACAGATCAATCTTCCTCATGAACATAGACACAAAAATTCTTAACAAAATTTAGCAAATCAAATCCAACAATACAGTAAAAAGATAGTACCTCACACCAATGGGGTTTATCCTTGAAATGCAAGGTTCATTTAATATTTGAAAATCAATCTGTATAATTCCCCATGTTAAAAAAGACCATATGATCTTCTTAATAGGTAAAGAAAAAGCATTTGACAACATCCTGTATTTATTCCTGATAAAAATTCTCAGCTCCCCTACTGCAATGAAAGATTCCTACTGCAATCTGACAAAGTGCATCTATGAACAATCTATAGCTAATATCATACTTAATGGTAAATGACTGCAAGTCCTCCTTACCACTTCTGTTCAACACTGAATTGGAGTTTCTAACAATTTAATAAAGCAAGAAAAAGAAGTAAAATTCATTCAAATTGGAGAGGAAGAAATAAAACTTTATTTGCAGATGACACGATTATCTGTAGAAAATCCTATGGAATAGGATTTATAAATTAATTTTGAACTATTAAGTATATTTAGCAGGATTGCTTGATACAGGGTCAATGCCCCCAAACCAATTTTATTTCTGTATACTAGCAACATGCAATCAGACATTGAAATAAAAATACCATCTCTAATATCATAACATACAAAACATTAAAGGATAAATTTGACAAAAATTATGCAAAATCTGTACACTGAAATTTGCAATAAATTTCTGAGTGGAGAAGTCTGCTCATGGATTGAGAAAGTTGATACTCTTATATGTTTATTTACACCCAAATTGACATATGCCTTCAAAACAATCTCATTTAAATCCCCAGTAGGCTTATTTGTATAAATTGAGTATCTGTTTCAAAATTTATATGGAAATACAAAGTATTTAGTATAATCATGCAACTTTGAAAAGAACAGAGTTGGGGAACTTTATACTACCAGGTTTTATGACAATGCTAGAGTTACTCAACACACTGTTACTGACCTAAAAATAGATCAGTGGAACAGAGTAGAGAATTCAGAAATAAACCCACACATATATGACCAATTAATAGCAAAATCATTGAGGCAATTCATGGAAGAAAATAATCTTTTCAATAAATGGTATTGGATAGACATGTTTAAAATTCAACTGACTGACTGACTGACTAATCTCTGTCCTTACCTTATACCGTATAAAAGTATTAATTTAGGGTGAGCCTGGTGATGGGTTTTAAGGAGGGCACATATTGCATGGAGCACTGGGTGTCATACGAAAACAATGAATCATGGAACACTACATCAAAAATTAATGATGTACTATATGATGACTAATGAAACATAATACAAATATATATATTTTTAAAGATTTTATTTATTTGACAGAGAGAGACAGCGAAAGAGTGCAGAAGCAGGAGGAGCGAGAGAGGCAGAAGCAGGCTTCCTGCTGAGCAGGGAGTCTGATGTGGGGCTAGATCCCAGGACCACCTGAGCCAAAGGCAGATGCTTAATGACTGATCCACCCAGGTGCCCCCCAAATTAAAAAAAAAAGTCTTAATTTAAAATAGTTCATTATGAGAAAAAGTAGATCAGTGTTTCTCTTGGGGTGTTGGGAAAGGTAGAAAGGAATGATTTCAAAAGACGCAAGGAAGCTTTTGGGAGTGATGGATATGTTCATTATCTTGATGATGGCAATGTTCTTACTACATAGGTAAAAACATTAAATTGTATACTTGCAATATGTGAAGTTTATATGTCACTTTTACCTCAATAAAGCTGTGGAAAAAAATCAATAGAATATTTCTGTGTCCTTTCTGTTAAATTCCACAGTTTTGGCCTTTCCCATTTTTCTATTACACAATGGAAATAACCCTCTGCCTGCTTTCCAAATTTCAATCTTTATGGATTTTTAAACCCTACCTTACTCTTTTATCCCCTCTAGAAGGCTTTTAGTAATTTTACACTACTTGAGACTTGTTGTCAAGAGGTTGCCTCCTTGACTGCTACTACTATCCTCTCCACTCTCCCTCACTCCACCTTACAGCATGTGATGCTCAGAACCAGTATCCAACACTGCTTCCTAGTATACTGCTCCCCGGGATGGAGACAGAGTCCTGAGCCTCCATATTTCATGGTAAGGGACAACTCTCCATCTTAGAATGGATACGTGAGCAACGGTAGGCATAAAATAGATGACTAACATAGGACGTGTTTTGACACTCATGTTTTCTATATGGGGTTCTATTTTCAGTTTGTACAGTCAAGATGTTATTATTTCAGGAAAATATCATAGGTTAAGGGACAGTATGTAAATATAAATACCAGAGGCAGAAGGGCCTAGTGAGGGGAAAAGAATTGCCAGGTCACTCTAAATAGGAAGAAGCCTGTCAGCAGGTGTTTTCAGGGTATATTCCAAGAAATAAATCTCCTTAGCTGCCATCAATCTAACAGCATATTGTCCACTTGTGTAGTGCCAAACATTCTGAGGCTCTGTTCTTACAAAGAACAACATTTTGATATCTCAAAGGAGAAGGGTAATAAGCCAATTCCTTAAGAAAAATTATAGCTAAATAATCTAAATTAACTGTATATTTTAAAACAGAATTTACTTATTTATTTATTTGACAGTGAAAATGAGAGAGTATGAGTGGGGGGAAGGGAAGATGGAGAGGGAGAGAATCTCAAGCAGACTCTGCCCTGAGCACGGAGCCCAACTCAGGGATTCAAGTGGGGCTCCATCCCAGGACCCTGAGATCATGATCTGATCCAAAACCAAGAGTAGGGTGTTTAACTGACTGACCCACTCAGGAACTCCAAAATCAATTTTCACAATTTTAAGCACCTTGTTCACTATGGCTAAGTTTATTGTTAAATACAATAAATTACAGAAACTATACATTTTAATATCCTATTAGTGCTTACCAGAGCTCCATGTTGAATAAACCCAAAGAAACCCAGGTACTGCTGTAGACACCTAGACCAGGTGTATACTGGCTAAATATTGCTGTCAAAAATAGGGTGCAGAACAGGCAGACATTTAAGATGCACCTACCATAGAATGTTACATTACTTAGGCTTTCTGGGAAGATGAATGTTGATTTAAGTCCTTTTGCATTGTGTTTTTACACTGGACTATGATTTCATTGAACACAAAAAAGATCTTCTATCTCCAAGTTACAGTATCTAGGATGAACACCCAATAGGCAGACTAAGCATATATATAAGAAATAAGAAAAATACAAGAATCAAAAAAAAAAAAAAAAAGGCACCGGGGTGGCTTGGTTGGTTGAGCCACTGCATTCAGCTTGGGTCATGATCCCAGAGTCCAGGAATGAAGTCCTGCATCAGGCTCCCAGCTCCTCAGGGAGTCTGCTTCTCCCTCTAACCTTCTCCCCTCTCATGCTATCACTCTCGATCTCTCTCTCAAATAAATAAAATCTTTAAAAAAACTTAAAAGAAATTCTGAAGGAATCTGATATTTCCAGAAATTATCAAAGAAGTTATGTTGGATAATCAAAATAGTGCAGGAAAAAGAATTCTGATAATTTCTCTCCACATTTTGTATTTTCTTTATTTTTATTTTAAATTATCTCTAGGGAGTGGGGTGTGGAATAATCTTTTCAGTGCTGAGGGCCTATAAAGGTCTTAATCCAGCTCTCAGTGCCTACTCTACCATTTATCAATTTGTACGTGCTCAATAAAAATGTGAGTGAATAAGCATGTGTGTCCACATGCACAGCCTTATAATAAACAGTGGCTCAACAGATATATTTCACTGGGTGAGCCATTCCTGTGTGTGATGTATCTTATACTGAAAATGCAAGTAATGGATATTTTGATTTAATCCAATTTCTTAGAAAGTACTAAAATTGATATATGAATAACTAGACTCCTTGTTCTTTATTAATGACCATAATACAGACAACCCAAATACAAATATGAAACAGGATCATCAAATAGATGAATGTAAATCACTTTTGAAGATGAATCAAAGAAATGGTGATTTTTCATTAGAAATAACACAATAAAACAATTAAGAATAAAACACTAGCAATAATCACAAATTTAAAATTAATTCAACTTCATTTCTTGCATCTTAAAAAAATGATTAGGAGGGCTTTTCAGTCATTTTATTAATATCAGAGCAACATGTAGGAGAGAAAAGTTTACAGCAATGACCATTTTGACAGATTGGAAAAGTCCAAACAAACAGAAACCATTTCTCCACTGTTAAGTAATTTGGCATCTTTTATTGAATTGACTAGGCCATAGCTTTGGCATTGTTTATATACTGCCCTAGTTTTCCTACTTTGCAGCAGAGATAACTGGTGCAAAAAACTATATGCAGAATGTCCATGGAAAATCAGCATTAAAACACAAATCCTATCTCAAGTATCTGATTCATAACCTCCTGGAACATTGTGTTTCAAACAGTGGGTCATTACACATTAGGTTGAGAGATCAATTTCATAGACAAAAACAGCATTAAAAAATAGAAAATATCAGAGTGCGAAAAACACTGTACTAATGCTTTTTAGTCCCAAACATCTGTATCCAAAATGTATGTCTTAGTTAAGGCTATGTGCAATACACTAATACTTAATGCAGACTTAGTACTGCCCCCCAAAAGGCAACTTCTCAAGTGGTACTCTGGAATACCTAATGTAAAAAACGTAAGAAATAGTTTATGATCTCATTGCAGAGCTATCAGTCTTCCATGGCATTCAACACCTTGGTGAAAACTGAAATAGTCATCCATTTGTAAACTCCCAAATATGCAGTAGGTAATCAGGTGATCTAGATTATACTGTGACTAAAGTTCTGAATAACTGGTTTCAATTTTTCCATCCTCATCTGAACATTGGTTTCATGCAGGAAAGATAATGCCACCGATAAACTGTTGTCCCAGAAGGAACTATTTCTTCATTACAAACAATGGCAGGATGGCATTATTTTTTTTTCTTTTAGATTTGCAAGAGGCATCCATTCCAATTTTCCTGGTCTCACTATATAAAACAGAATGTGCTACTCATGAGTGATAGAAAAAAAAATTCTGTATTTGGAATTAATTCATCTTTCTTTCCTGCCAGCTTACCTTGACTTGTGGGGAAATACTAAAGATTTAGAGACATGCAGTAGAACCTGCTTCAAGGGGATAATTAATTCATGGTCTTTGATTCCTAAGTTTCTGACCATAATCAAAGGAAGAGAAAGCAGTCTTGGGTGCTCTGGGCATTCCACACCGGCTCCATGTGTGAGTTCATACTTTTAATTAACTCAAGAAGCCTTAACATATCATTTTGCCAAGGTAGATACCATGCAAAATTTGTCTTCTGAACATTTCTCTTTTCTCATGTCTTTCTCAGTTACTCCAGCTATCCCTTCTCCAACATGTAGAACCTTCACATAGCCCACCACTGCTATCTCAGGCATTGTATTAAATGTCTTCTATCACCTGTCCTTATTTACAGTATCAGATTCCCTAAAGACCGCTTTACTTCCCATCAAAACTGACTTGTCCTCCTGTGTGTCATTATTCTTAGACCTCAGCTTACTGCTGGGTAATAATGAGTTTTTCAGATAAATAATTAGTGAACATGCTCATGAGAACAGGTCTGTTCCATTCCAAGGGCACTGCTCAAATGATTGGTGCTATTATCCACTTGTGCTATTATCTACTAGTTCTCCAGCAAGAAGAGCTAAAAGTGTTATTTTCAGAGCTGGTAGAAAATGTAGAGGGTGTTTAATGGGATGTGTGGCTGGGAAGGCCACTGATACTAGAAGGGGAAGTGACTGACCCTATTGGGTCTTTCTATTGGAACTTAGCTACTCAGCTGACAGCTGAGCCTCAAGATCTAAATTCCAGCTCTAAATTTCTGTGTTCAGTGTAGTCTCAAGTGGGAAACTGTCTTACTGACCCTTCACTTATACGGCTCTCTACTTACCATCAGGTTCTGTCTGCAGACACTATACCGTTAACAGTTTCTTTGCTTGAAAAGGTAATTTTGCTCCTGATTAGACCAATCATTCATGCTAGTGTGCTGCTAAAGTCTTGGTCTACACATTGTCCCAATGTAATTAATAGTAGCACTCACTTTTGTTTTCTAAGTGTCTAGTATGGATGATAAATTGTATGGCCACTCCACTTAGGTGTGCAAAGGCTAGGCTGGGTAGACAAACTCTAAGAATTATACATTAGCATCTATGTTGTCATTGTCACAGTTCAGAAGGCTACAGAATTGCTAATAAGATGACAAAAAATGCACATCAATAACTTCCCTTACCAAAGTAGAACCATCAGCACATCTTTATTAGAGTATATGTCTTGTTTGTTTATGTGTAAACTCCCTGATTTGAAGTTCAGGTCAAGGTAACTAATGCCTATGCTCTGAAAGAAATCTATTCTATGCTGGAGCCCCTTGAAACTGGGCTTCTTCCTGGGTGAAGCACAAACACATTTGCTACAACTCCCATAACCAGTTCTGTCTGAGACTTATGCTATTTAGTCTACAACTCAGTAAGCAATAGGCTTTTTTCCTGGAAAGAAGAAAAAAAGTTCTCAAAAGAAAAAAGTAAATAAATCATTTCATTTGATTTTTCCCTAAGTGCTCCAAAATTAAAATGCAAATTCCTGTCTTGGGAAGGAGGAGGTAGAAATACCATTTGCTTTTAATACTAAGGCCTCTGAGACCACAAACAGGGAGGCAACGATTAAAATAAAACCCGAACAGTCTTTTATCTGTCTGCGCATTTCTATCTTAGAGAGGCCAGTGGAGTCTGGCTGAGTATTTTGAAAACATTATTATTATTATACCTTGTATGTGGTAGAAACTCAGTATTCACCCAAACACACCATGCCTTTGCTCACAGTACATTTTTGTTTAATGGAAGTTCAGTCTTATATTTGTCATAGTCCCCTATCCTAAGCTTGGGCACTTCTAAACAAGGACCCTAAAGTTGCTATTCTAGGGGATGTCTTACCTTTTTTAAAGAAGTTACTTGAGAGTCATCAGCCTCTGACAGACCACTAAGAAAAATAGACACTTACTCTGGGGTCTTAGGAGCTAGAATTTAATGCTGGTCTGGGAATAAGAGCAACATGATTCGATCCTGGCTTGTTGGTGTTTAGCCTGGGAAATTTGGCAAAGTCAGAGCAGCAGGAGTCTCAGTGGTTAAGAGAATGGGAACTGGATGGTGTACTTCTGGCTCTGCCATTTATTGATGTACTTAACCTGTTAAGTTACTTAATCTCTCCGCGCCTCCATTTTTTTTCATCTCTAAAATGCAGATGACAATAGCCTCACAAGGTGGTGTGAAACATGTTCTTAGACATCAAGCATATGGAGCAGAGCCTGACACAGAATAGAAAGAACAAACATCCAGCATCAAGTACCTGAATCTTTCTAGGCATTCTTTTCTATGTTGGCTGTCCCTGCTCTCTCCCTTCTTCTGAACTTCTTTTGCACTTGACTTATGCTGTTTACTACTGCTTATGTATTTTCTTTTCCCAAGAATATGACCTTAGTAACTAGCCCAGTGCCTGCCATGTGCTAGAGGCTGAATATATATTTCTTGCAAACTGAATGAATTAATGTATAACATTAAAGAGTTGGATTGGATAATTCTATAATCCACTTTAGCTCTAATATTCTGACTCTGTGATCCAGAGACTGAGTGATTTTAATGAAGTTTTCCACATCAAAGAGAAAATTAATTTTGAAGAAAATGCAATGAAAATGGTTCCTATAGAAACCAAAAGACTAAGGGGAGAGAAAGTGTAATTATACCAGAATCACTCTGCTTGCTTCAGAATTTAGGGGAAGAGAGGAGAGATGGGTGTCTCAGCAGCAGTATAAATAAGTAGATAAGTTAATTTTAAAAAAATGCAAGTAGGCAAGAATGCATATGGGGATTCCTGTGAAGCTAACCAAAGAATAGGGAGTTTGATTTTGCTGGCTTCTCTTAGATGTTGAAGGGATCAACTCCACATTTATTCTCCCACTAAAAAGAGACACTTAGATGAGTTCTATCAAAATACAGTGGAATTCCTTGCACTCTTGAGTAATGAAATCCTAGCACTGGGTCTTTGGGCTTGTGATAAAAACTTTTGGAAGTTTGAAACATGGAGATAGAGGCAGAGAGTAAACAAAATAGAGTGGGCAAGCAAGTGAGAGGACTGTGGTCTGATTATTAAATGAACATTACTACTTTGTTGTCTAAAAATCTAAGACATAATGAAACCTGCTCCCATCACCGAAGTCAAAGTAGGGTTTAAAACCATAATTTGCAACTGCAAGATGATGCTGGGCTGCCTAATCTACAGGTGCAAATGCCTTCTGGATGGCTTCATTAATTACAGGGGGGACATCTTGAGTTCACGAAACATTTATTGAGTATGGACTCTAGACAAAGACACATAGGACAGGATCTCTGCTTAGAAAGAGATCTTCTTTCTTCCTCCCTTCTTCTGTCCCTTCCTTCCATTCCCTCCCTTCCCCTGTTCTATCCACTCTGCTTTCCTCTCTTCTCTTAAGAGAAAAAAAATAATGGAAACGTGGAGAAAGCCAATTTAGGAGAACAGAAATGATTAGCTTCCTGTTCTAGCTTTTATATGGATGTTGATTTAGGACTGTCTCTTGTTTACTATAGCCATCCTTTAATTCCCTGTGGTGATGTGAGGCACAAATCAATGAGGTAGTGGATGGGAAAGGGTTTTGTGTTAGCTTGGGTCCTCTACAAAACAGTCCTCTAGATAGAATGCAGACTGTAAGAGATGGAGCTAATGCTATAAGAAAGGACTTTGATGTAGGTATGACTCCTCCCTGTGAAAGAGAAGGAGGGATGGATAGGAGGAGTCTCGGAGTATAGCTCAGTTCTGAGAATGTTTCTGATAGCCTATGGAGTCCTTCAGTCAGTTACTTGTCAGAGGAGTCCTGCTTCTTGACAGAATGGACCTGCCATAACATGCCTGCTACATGAGTCATGAGCTAGGAGTGGCCAGTGGGAAGTGGGACTGGGTGTGGATACTGAGGGCCACAGCTGGATCTTTTCTGTTACACTCCTGAAGTAGGAGATATGAGAGGGCACATTTTTTTATGGCTCCCTCACTATTTCCTGATATTTTGCCCTAGCCAAATTATATTCCAAAGCACTACCTCCTGAAATCTAGACTGAATAGTGAAATTAAAAAACAAATAAGACCAGGGCATCTGGGTAGTGCAATCAGTTGGGCTCCCACTCTTGGTTTCAGCTCAGGTCATGATCTCAGAGTTGTGAGATGGAGCCCTGCATCAGTTCCATGCTTAATGTGGAACCTGCTTGAGATTCTTTGTCTCCCTCTGCCCCTTCTCCCAGCTTGCCCTTGCCCACACTATCTCTAAAAAAAAAAAAAAAAAAAAAACAAAACCAAAAAATCCCCCCAAAACCAAACCCGAAAAACCAAAACAAAAACAAAACCAATATAAACCAAAAAAGGACACCTAATAAACTTTTCATACAACTTATTAAAATAACTCTTCTTTATTCTTTTTAATTAACATATAATGTATTATTTGCTTCAGGGGTACAGGTCTGTGAATCATCAGTCTTACTTAATTCACAGCACTCACCAGAGCACATACCCTCCCCAATGTCCGTAACCCAGCCACCCTACCTAACTGTTCTTTGTTCTTAATTGATGTCCTTTTTATTCTTTTTTGGCATTAAAATATCTGTTTAGTTTTAATGAAATGAAAGTGAGACTAGAGAGGTGATGTTTAATGTCCTTAACCTAGCACATTTAATAGTGGCTATCTCAGGGCACCTGGGTGGCTCAGTTGGTTAAGCAACTGCCTTCGGCTCAGGTCATGATCCCGGAGACCCGGGATCCAGCTCCACATCGGGCTTCCTGCTCGGCGGGAGGCCTGCTTCTCCCTCTCTCACTCCCCCTGCTTGTGTTCCCTCTCTAGCTGTGTTTCTCACTGTCAAATAAATAAAATCTTAAAAAAAAAATAGTGGCTATCTCTATGGAGGTCCCAACAAAATTGTATTGGTGAGGTCAAAAAAGACAAAGATTTATAGCTCAAAGATAATTGTAAGCCATAAAACACAATGAAAAAAGCTTACTATAATAGATTTTTTTTCCTTCTTGGAGATAAGAGGAAAATAATCAGTATGAAACATTCACAGCCACTACAGCCTGCTTGCTGGCCAGAGATCCGAGAGCCCCTAGAGGTGTGGGGGATCTGGAGGCGCTGTCTTTAGTCTGATTGAAAAAGACAATCTCCTCCTCCCAGGAGGAGACAGATGCAGAGGGATGCTTTTGTGAATAGTATAAAGCTTTCCCAGGGGAACTAAAGAGGGCTTGATGTTACTAAAGTGGCATGCTTTTACTAAGGACCCAGCACTGCATCATAGAGAAGTAAAGAATCCATTCAGTGATATAGATTATTTTCATATTCAGGACAGACAGCTGAACAGCAAGTTTCTCTAAGTGCTCAGCAAGCCCAGACATATTTCTGCTTGAGCAGAAAAATATAAGCAAATAGCCTCTGCTCTTATAAAGCTGCATATCTGTATTTTAACATGATGATATTGCCAAGAACTAGTAATTAGTTGGAAGTGTCTGGTCAAAATCAAATAAAATTGAGTCAAGTAGCTCCCTTGAATTCATTTAGTTTTTTTCCAGACTTTATAATATTACATTGTTTATGCAAAATTGCTCTTAATAAAACAAAATAAAGGGTAGCTTTAATCACTATAAATTAATTATGTTTTTCAGAAACAAAACACATTGAGATGTCTCCAAGCTTGGCAACACCTGAGCTGGCATGTCAAAAAGAAGATCGGTTTAGGCAGGTAAATGTTTTCAGATTACTTGTGGTTGAATTATTGCCAGGCTCTATTCTCAGCAAATAGAAATTTTGATCTGTGGGGCCAACACTGCTCTACTGGGAAGGAGGCACTGACAGATACCATCAACAGGTAAGTTTGTGTAAAGACGAAGAAAGCCATCAGGGAATACTTTGAAGTGTTTACCTACAAAATTTTACTTGGCACTGCCAAGCTGCTAGTCACCAACCATTTCTGGGCAAGATACTATGCATTTTTTTTTTGATGGCATAGCTTGGATACCATGGGATTTCTATTCCTAGTAACTTGGTGAGAGGGGGAGAGGGCAACAGAGAGAATTTTAGAAAGCCACATCTCAGCAGGATATTTAAGTATCCATGACTGATAAGATGTAAACCGACCACAGATTAATAGTATTTATACAAGAAAGTTCTTTAGAAATTTGATTTGAGTGTGGCTTGCTTTTCACCATTTCTCAGAGAAAATGTTGTGTGGAGGGATTATGGACAAGTTAAAAAAGTTACTCCTATATAAAGCACTTAGTTAAGCATGTGGAACTTATTACCTAGAGAGTTAGGACAGGAAGAAAATATAAACAACCCAAAGAAAGTTTTGGATTCACATTGTGAATAAAAAAGGATGAACATTCAGATTCATCTCTAAATTTTTCATAAGTATACTAAGGACATCATACCCAGGAGAACAATAAGCAGAACAAAGTTGAGGATGTGTATGGCAAAGGAGAGAGTCACTGCAAGCTACCATTTTTCCAAAAATTCCGTTCAGTATCCCAAGAAGCACAAATCTGAGACTGGGAAGACTACTGACTTCATACAACCTCAGTCATTATTTTTAGAGAGGCTGCAAATGCAAGTGCTTTCTTAGTCCATAGATTCTTAACTGCCAGATTGTGCACAAAATGCAAGAGATGGTGTGTGGTCTATGAACATGGATGGGAAAAATTTATAGCTGTATTTCATGTCTAGCTAAAATTTAACTCTTCCTCAAATTATGAAAGTAGACAACAAACCACAGTAATATTAACACTTATGATTTTACACCAATACAAACAAAAATGTTTCCATATCATAATTTCAGTAAGTGCAGGTTACTTGAACTACTATTTTTCTCCTCACATTTCAAAATTATAATAGGTAAGAGACCTGTCACTAGATCTTGCATTTGATATATTAATGACAATACCCATATTACTACATCACAACTTTGGGTTTTTACTATTTTGATTACTATATTCAATAGCATTTATTTCCTCTGTAATCTTACCTATTATGTTTCTCAGACTACCAAACATTTCCATGACACAAATTACAAACTCTGGCCTATGGGAAAGGCAAGGAGGCCTGGGAATCAAGAGGCCTGGATTTACCCCATATTAGTTATTAATAATTTTTTTTAAAGTTCTTATCTTTAAAATTTTTATTTATTTATTTGTCTATTTGTTTGTTTATTTACTTATTTATTTGACAGAGAGATCACAAGTAGGCAGAGAGGCAGGCAGAGAGAGAGAGGAGGAGAGAGAGAGGAGGAAATCCCAGGACCCTGAGATCATGACCTGAGCCAGAGGCAGAGGCTATAACCCACTGAGCCACCCAGGTGCCCTTATTTTTAAAAATTTTCTAAAAATATTTTATTTATTTGTCAGAGAGAGAGCAAGTAGAAAGCACAAGCTGGGTTGTGGGGTGGGGGAGGGGCGACATGCAGAGGGAGAAGCAGGCTCCCTGCTGAGCATGGAGTCCAAGGCAGAACTCCATCAGTCCCAGGACCCAGGGATCATGACCTGAGCTGCAGGCAGCTGCTTAACCAACTGAGCCACCCAGGCATCCCAAAGCCTTTTATTTTTATATTTACCAAAAAATTGCCAAGGGAAGAGCTCCCACATACATGGCACCCATTTCTACCTATAAATAATACCTTCCTTTGCTCTGATATAGGTATATTTGTTATACCTTGTTGATATATTCTTATTACCTGAAGTCCATACTGAAGTCCTTTAGTTTTTACTTAGTATCCAGTTTCTGTTCCAACATTCCATCCAGGATGCCTCATTACATTTAATCATTATGTGCCCTTGGTCTCCTCTTAGCTGGGAAACAACTCATTTTTCAACCCAATTCATTAAATGTCTTGATTCTTATGTGTTCCTTTTCTCAAGCAAGTATATGTTCAGTCATTAACATACTGCTTAATTGGTGGCCTAGTCTTTAAGAAATATAGTTAAGGACAGAGATCACATCTGGCACTTAAGTAGGCATGAGTTTTTTTCTTTTTTACTTCTTCGGTCTTCTATTATTAGCATCATTGGAGTTGTTATTTTGGCTTATACAGAAACAGATAACTATATAAAAACTCACTGTAAATATTACGTACAATATATGTTGAAGTGTTTGAATGCACTCATGGATTTCTAAATTCTAGACCAGCAGGGATCTGTTTATCAAAATGCCTTGTATTGAGAGATACTTAAAGCTGATATTTAGGGAAATAAGTCCATAATTAGTTGTGCAATGAGGCATGAGCTTTTTTATTTTAAAATTTTCTTTGTTTTAGTTTGATCTGGCTTTTAATATGAATGTAATTCTTTCAGGTGGGCAAGCATGCTCCAGTTTGGCCATGATTCTGTCCTACCCTCAACCAACAGCAAGTCTCTACTATATTATATACTGTCTTGCTTTACTCCTAAAACTGACCCCTGCAGTCTTTTGAGTTTTCAACCTATTGTGTAGGATCTTGGTTGTATTCCTCTAAGTAATTTTCTGTGTTTTGTAGGTTATTAAATAAAATTCCAAGTTGTATATTGCAAATAGATGTTACATATCCAGAGAAAGGTCTTCATGGGGGTTGGGAGGACAGGTGCTGCTGGGCTAGCTACTTGATTTATTTTTACTGTGTCTTTTTCCAACTAGAGTATGAATATTTAGAATGTAACCTGCATATTTCATTTTGCATCTGTAACTCCTTTCCTTCCTTTTTTTCTGCTACAATTCTTGCCACATACTAGAGGCTCAGTATTTGGCATTGTCAATTGTCCTTGGCATTTTTTAATAACATTTTTAGGTTCACAGCAAAATTGAGGAGAGGGTACAGAGATTTCCATTACACCCTACCCCTACCGATGCGGAGCCTCCCTCACTATCAAAATCCTACATCAAACTGGCAAATTTATTATAGCTGATAAATCTACATTGATATATTATTATCACCCAATGTCCACAATGTACATTAGAGTTCACTGTTGGTGTTATACGGTCTATGAGTGTGGACAAATGTATAATGACATGTATCGACCTTTATGGTTTCATACAGAGTAGTTTCACTGTTAACCCTTGGTAACTACCTATCCTTTCATTGTCCCTATAGTTTAGCCTTTTCCAGAATATCATAGAGTTGGTATCATACAATTGTAGTCTTTTCACATTGATTTCTTTTATTTATTAATATCCACTTAATTTCTTCTGTGTCTTTTCATGGCTTAATAGCTCATTTCTTTTCAGCACTGAATGATATTTCATTATAGGAATGTACCATACTTTGCTTACCTAGTCACCTACTGAAGAATATCTTGGCTGCTTCCAAGTTTTGGCAATTATGAATGAAGCTGCTGTAAACATCCATATACAGATTTTTGTATGGACAAAAATTTTTCTACTCACATAGGTAAAGACCAGGGAGCAGAACTGTTGGATCCCACGGTAACAGTATGCTTAATTTTACAAGAAACTACCAAAGTATCATCCAGAGTTGGCTGTCCCATTTTGTATTTCTACTACAAGAGAATGAGAGTTCCTGTTTTTGCACAACTTAGCCATCATTTGGTATTTTAGTGTTTTAAATTTCAGTATATAGTGACAGCTCATTGTTTTAATTTTCATTTTCAATTCTCTAATGACATATGATGTTGAACATCTTTTCATATGCTTATTTGGCATCTGCATATCTTCTTTGGTGAGGTGCCCTGTCATTTGCCCATTTTTAAATTGGGTTGTTTGTTTTCTTGTTGAACTTCAAGAGCTCTTTGTATATTTTAGATACCAATCTTTTATCAGATATCTATTTTGCATATATTTTCTCCAAGTCTGTGGCTTGTCTTCCCATTCTCCTGTAGTATCTTTCACAGAGTAGGAGATTTCAATTTTAATGAAGTCCAGTTTTAATTATTTATTTATATCATGGATGATACTCTTGATGGTCTTTCTAAAAAGTCATTTCAATAATCAAGGTCTCCTACATTTTCTCACATGTTATCTTCTAGTTTTATAATTAGTCCTTTTGCATTTAGGTCTATGATCCATTTTGAATTAATTTTTGTGAAAGGTGTAAGATCTGTCTAGATTTTTTTCTGCATGTGGATGTCCAGTTGTTCTAGCACCATTTGAAAAGATATTTCTGTTCCATTGCATTGTCTTTGATCCTTTGTCAAGGGTCAATTGGCTATATTTATGTAGGTCTATTTATGAGCTCTCTGTTATGTTCTATTGACCCATTTGTATATTCTTTCACCAATACCACATTGTCTTGATTGCTGTAGCTTTATAGTAAGTCTTGAAATTGAATGGAGTCAGTCTTCTGACTTTGTTCTTCTCCTTCGATATTGTTTTTGTCTAATCTGGCCTTTTGCCTCTCCATATAAACTTTAGAAATCAGTTTATTGATAGGCACAAAGTCATTTGCTGGAATCTTGATTGCAGTTGTGTGGAATCTATAGATGAACCATGATATAAAAACACTTATTAAGCCTTTGCTGGTGTCACATCTGCTGATATCTCATTGGCCAATGGAAGTCACATGGTCAAACCCAGAGTCAATGGAGGAAACTACATCAGGATGTAGATAGCAGGGAGTCATGAATTAACATGAATTAACAATCTACCAAGATACTATAGTATTACCTCTCCCTTTATTAATCACAGAGAAGTTTTACTAGTTTTCTTTTTCAGATACAAAAATTAAGGTTCAGAAATATGTAAATTCTCAGGGCCAGTCAGCTGATTAATACTAGTAGCAAACATTCACATAGTATGTCCTCTGTGCCATGCAGTATTCTAAGCACTTAGCATATATCACTCAGTTAACCTTTCTTATCCAAGACTGGTTAATGATACCACTAGTACCACCAGTCCCATTTTTCTCTCATTTTACAAATGAGAAAATCAAGGCACAGAGGTGCCAAACAACATGCCCAGGATGACATAGTTAATAAGTGGCATGATCACAGTTCAAGCTGTATGTGTCTCCACTTGAAGCCTTATTCTTATGACTAATGCTATTCTTGTGCTACCCACAAGAGTATACAATAGTAAACAATATACAAGTATACAATACATCTTTTATTGTACAGAGTGAATCTTAGCCTCTTCCCTGGGCCCCTGGAGTTCTGTTTGAGAGCATGAATACTGAAAGTTAAGAAATTAGAGCCTACTAAATAGGCCTATTACACATGATTTTGGAATGAGGGGAGCCCTATTTTATTTTACCCAAATAGGTGTGTTTTCTCTTTTTTAAATAGCTTTGTGAATCAGGATTAAATAATACTAGTTCTCAAATGTTTAGTATTTAACCCAACAAAGGTTTATTTCTCACTTATAACCCATTGAAGGTCATTAGTAGGACTCTCCTCTCCCTATGCTGTGGTCATATTGCTTTCAACTTCCAGCTTCTTTAGGTTGCTTTAATGTCATCCAGCCAACAGACAGAAATGAGAAGACAAATATGAAAAAGTTACATTCTAAATTTTTTCATTTACATTCATTTCATCAGTAAGAATTAGTTATATAGTCTAGAATGTTAAGGGTCTGGTAAATGTAATTTAGCCATGTGCCTAGGAAGAATAAATAGATTTGTTGATTATCTAGTCAGTTTCTGCAAAACAATTTTTCCTATTTCTCTAAACAAGTATAAAAATATACTTCATATATAATAAATGAAGAATGCTTTATCTCAGCACCATTTCAAACTCTGCTCCCTTAGGGAATCTATGTTTTGAGGTAATTTTGGTTTGAAGTTATGTTTGGATGAGTTTAACAAACTTGTAAAAACTCAGGAAAATGCTGAGGAGGGAAAAGTTTTTGTTTTTAATAAGACTTATAAGGACTGCATATGACTTTTTTTCCATATAATTTAGAAAGGGATCATAAAATAAGCATGTGCTATCTCTGGCAAAACTACACACTGCACAATACTTTTCTTTCCCTTTTCCTTGTTGGATTTCTCCCTCGTCATCCTTCCATTTCCAGGTACCAGGATCCTCATATGGGCGGTCAAGAACACTCCTTCCTCTCTCAGAATTTACTAGCCTTGTGTCCTGTCAGGGCTTTGTATAGTGCCTAATCAGAGAAACTACTTTGTAGTTAGGTGTGGAAAGCTGATTAGTTAAATCACTTTCAGAGATGTTTGCAATTCAACAGGCATTCATGGAAATATAACACTTAAGAAGAATGAAATCTGTCCATTCTATTGAGACTTAGAGGACTGCCCCAAGCCTATAGGGCTTTTTAGTGTGGCTTCCAATTCATACCTCATAGGTATTCACCATGAATGGTTATAAAGGGAGTCTACTCGGACATTCATGAAGGCCTATGACACTTCCCTATAACTAGTGCAGTGGCTAGCAGTTCTCCACATCCTGCTTTCTTAGTAATTCAATTATAGTAGTGACTCATTTTTCAGTCATCTTTCCTATTTTTTTTAAAGATTTTATTTATTTATTTGACAGAGAGAGAGCACAAGTAGGCAGAGTGGCAGGCAGAGGCAGAGGGAGAAGCAGGCTCTCTGCTGGGCAGGGGCTTCGTGCCAGGACCCTGGGATCATGACCTGAGCCAAAGACAGCCAGTTAACCATCTGAGCTACCCAGGCACCCTAGCTATTGTTAACAAGTACCTGAAAAGAAGGGAAGAGACCATAGAGGAAAAGCTCTTAGTTTTATCCCAATGAGGATGATACAAGGTGTGGCTTTTTTCATAAACAGCTTTTATTATGTTGAGGTATATCCCTCTAAACCCACTTTGTTGAGGGTTTTTATTATGAATGAATGTTATACCTTGTCAAATGCTTTTTCTGCATCTATTGAAATCATCATATGGTTCTTATCCTTTCTGTTATTAATGTGGTATATCATGTTTATTGATTTGCAAATATTGAATCACTCTTTCATCTAAGGGGTAAATCCTACTTGATTGTGTATGTCTTTTTCAACAAAATTTCCATTCAGGTCATCTGCCCATTTTTTAATTGGATTTTTTTTATGTTGAGCTGAATAAGTTATTTATATATTTTGGACATTAACTCCTTATCTGATATATCATTTGCAAATATCTTCTCCCATTCAGTAGGTTGCCTTTTTATTGCTGGTTTCATTTGCTGTGCAAAAGACTTTTATTTTGGTGTAGTCCCAGTGGTTTATTTTTGCTTTTGTTTCCCTTATCTGAGGAAATATATTGTGTTAAATAATTGTGTGAAATATATTGTGTTAAATAATTGGTGTTAGGGCCAATTTCCAAGCCTCACTGCAGAAGTTTTCTTGTAGGAGTTTTATGATTTCAGGTTTCACATTTAGGATTTTAATCCATTTTGTGTTTATTTTTGTGCATAAAGGAAGTGGTCCAGCTTCTATTCTTTTGCATGTAGTGGTCCACTTTTCCCAGCACAATTTATTGAAGAGACTGTCTTTGCCCCACTATATATTCAGGCCTCTTTTGTCATAAACTAATTGACCATATAAGCATGGGTTTGTTTCTGGGCTCCCTATCCTGTTCTATTGATCTATGTGTCTATTTTTGTTCTAGTACCATCTGTTTTGATTTACTATAGCTTGTAATATATCTTGAAATCTGAGATTGTGATACTAACAACCTTGTTTTCTTTAAAGATAGCTTTGGCAGGGGGCACCTGGGTAGCACAGCTGGTTAACTGTCATTCTTGGGTTGGGCTCAGGTTGTGAACTCAGGGTTGTGAGACTGAGCTCAGTGTCAGGCTTTACACACAGTGCAGAGTCTGCTTAAGTTTCTCTCTCTCACTCCCTCTATCCTTCCTCGGAGTTTGCACTCCCCTCTGTCTCTCTCTTAAATAAATAAATCTGTAAGAAAAAAAAAAAGATTGCTCTGGCAATGCACCTGGCTGAATCATTTGGAAGCACATATGACTCTTGATCTTGGATTCTTGAGTTTGAGTCCCATGTTGGGTACAGAGATTTCTTAAAACAAATTAAAAAAATTTTTTAAAGATTGCTTTGGTTATTTGGGGTCTTTTGTGGTTTCATTCAAATTTTAGGTTTATTTGCTCTAGTTCTGTGAAAAATGCTATTGGTGTTCTTGAGAGGGATTGCATTGAGAGGGAATCTGTACATTGCTTTGGATAATTTGGAAATTCTAACCATGAACATAGTATATCTTTCCATTTGCTCATATCATCTTCAATTTCTTTCATCTATGTTGGATAGTTTCCCAAGGATAGGTCTTTCACTTCCTTTATTAAATTTATTCCTGGTTATTTTATTCTTTTTAGTGCAATTGTAAATGAGATTGTTTTCTTAATTTTTTCTTAATTCTCTTTCTGCTAGTTTGTTATTACTGTATAGAAATGCAGTACATTTTTGTGTATTAACTTTGTGCCCTGCAACTTTACTAAATTCATTTATTAATTTGAATAGTTTTTTGGTGGATTCTTTCTATATATGGTATCATGTCATGTGCAAATAGTCAGTTTTACTTCTTCCTCACCAATTTAGATGCCTTTTATTTCTTTCCCTTATCTGATTTCTACAGCTAGGACCTCCAGTACTATGTTGAATAAAAGTGGTGACAGTGGACAATCCTTGTCTTCTTCCTGATCTTAGAGAAGAAAATGCTTTCAGTTTTTTATTATTGAGTATGTTGGTTGAGGATTTTTCATACATTCCCTTTAAACCAGTTTGTTGAGAGTTTTTTTAAAATCATGAATAGATGATGTATTTTGTCAAACATTTTTTCTGTATCTTTTGAGATAATCATTGTTTTTATTCTTCCTCTCGTTAATGAGATGTATCATATTGATTGGTTTGTGAATATTGAATCATCCTGTATCCCTGAAATAAATCCACTTGATTTTGGTAAATGATCCCTTAAATGTATTGTTGAATTCAGCTTGCTAATATTTTGTTGAGGAGTTTTCCATCCATGTTCATCAGGGATATTTTCCTGCAGTTTTCTGGTGGTTTTTTTGGTTTTTTGTTTGTTTTTGTTTGTGTCTTTGTTTTGTAGAGTCTTTGGTTTAGTTTCAGAGTAATGCTGGCCTCCTAGAATGAATTTGGAAGTTTTCCTTCCTCTTCTATGTTTTGGAATAGTTTGAGAATAGGTATTACCTCTTCTTTAAATGTTTGGTAGAATTCACTCATTAAACCACATGGAATTTTGTTTGTTGGAGAATTTTTTGATTACTAGTTCAGTTTTGTTACTCGTAATCATTCTGTTCAATCCTATTTTCTCTTCATTCAGCAATAGAAGATTGTATGTTTCTAGGAATTTATCCATTTCTTCTAGGCTGAGTTTGTTGGTATAAGTTTTTCATAGTATTCTCTTATAATTCTTTGTATTTCTGTGGTTGTTATTTCTCTTCCTTAATTTCTTACTTGAGTCCTCTTGCTTTTCTTCAAGAGTCTGGCTAAAGGTTTGTCAATTTTGTTTATTTTTGTGAAGAACCAGCACTTAGTTTCCTTCATCTTTGTTATTGCATTTTAGTCTCTATTTCACTTATTTCTGCTCTAGTATTCATTATTTCTTTCCTTCTACTAACTTTGGACTTTTTCTCTTTTTCTAGGTCCTTTAGATGGAAGGTTATAATGTTTAGCTGAGATGTCTTGTGCCTTGAGATAGGCCTGTTATCATTACAAACTTCCCTCTTAGAACAGCTTTTGCTCTGCCTTGAAGATTTTTCACCATGTATTTTTTTTTATTCCATCCTTGATTTTTGTTGATCCACTGGCTCCTTAGCAGAATGTCTTTTAGCCTTGTGCATTTGTATTTTTTCAGTTTTTTTTCTTATAATTGACTTCTAGTTTTATACCATTGTAGTCAGAAAAGGTGCTTGATATGATTTCAATCTTAAATTTACTGAGACTTGTTCTATGGGTTAACATGTGGTCCATCCTGGATAGTGTTCCATGTACACTTGAAAATAATGTGTATTCTATTGTATTTGGATGAAATGTTCTGTATATATCTGTTTGGTCCATCTGGTCTAATGTGTTGTTCAAAGCCATTGTCTTCTTGTTAATTTTCTGTGTGAATGATCTATGCACTGATGTAACTGAGGTGTTAAACTCCTATACTATAATGGTATTACTGTCGATTTCTTCCTTATGTTTGTTACTATTTGCTTTATATATTTAGCTGCTCCTATGTTGGGAGCATAGATATTTGCTGTTGTTATATCTTCTTGGTGGATTGATACCTTTACCATTATGCAGTGTCTCTTGGATCACTTTATTTCAAAGCCTATTTTATCTGACATAAGTATTGCTATGTCAGCATTTTTTCATTTCCATTTCCATGGAACACCTTTTTCCATCACTTTACTTTCAGCCCATATGTGTCCTTAGGTCTGAAGTGAGTCTCCTGTAGGCAGCATATAGATGGGTCTTGTTTTTTTCCAGTCACTCTATGACTTGTGATTGGAGCATTCAGTCCATTTATATTTAATTATTGATAGGTATGTACTTTTTGCCATTTTGTTAACAGGTTTATGGTTGACTCTGTAGCTTTTCTTTGTTCCTTTCTCTCTTGCTCTCTTCTTTTATGGTCTGATGGCTTTCTTTAGTGTTTCTTTAGTGTTCTTTAGTGTTATCTTTGATTATCTTTTGTTTCTGAATTTACTGAGATCTTGTTTTATGGCCTGGAATACTATCTATCTGGTAAATAAAATTCTGGGTGGACTTGAAAAGAATGTGTATTCTGCTGTTGATGAGTGGAGTGTTTGAAAACATCACTTAAATCAAGCTGGTTGTTAACATTAAAATCTTCCATATCCTTGTTGACTTTCTGTCTACTTGTTCTATCACTTATTAAGTGAAGAATATTGAACTTCCTATTTGTGGATTTGTCTAATTCTACATGTATTTTGCAGCTTTTTTATTAGGCAAATACATTATTTAATATTGTTATGCCCTCTTAATGATTTGATTGCTTTAACTTTATGAAATGACCTCTTTATCCCTGGAAATGTTCTTTGCTCTGAATTCTACTTTCTCTGATACAACTATAGCCATTCTAGATTTATTTTGACTAGTATTAGTGTGCAATGTTATTTTCACCATTTAACTTTTAGCTATTTGTGTCTTTATTTTTAAAGTGATTTTTTTGTAAGTAATATGTAGTTGAGAATTGCTTTTTAAGAAATCCAATATGAACATCTTTGTCTTTTAATTAATGGTGTTTTTTTAGTGATTTTGTTAGTTTTTTAGCTATAACTCTGTTTCATTATATCAGTGGTTGCTTTAGAGTTTATAGCAGCCATGTTGAACTTATCATAGTCTACTTTCAAGGGATATTATACCACTTCATATATATAAGAGTTGTATAGTATACTTTCATTTTAATTCTATGTACTTTATTTATACTTGTATCTCACAAAAACAAAACAAAATCAATATTATCATCATATTTAATAAAATATTTAAATGAGAAAAATATTACATATTTACCGTATAGTTTACCATGTAATTACCATGGTGCGCTTCTCATTCCTTCAGATAAATCTAGATTTATATCCAGTATTATTTTTCTATTACCTGAAGATTGGCTAGTGATATTTCTTTTAAAAGATAATTTTGCTGGGAATAGATTTGTAGCTTGACAGTTGTTTTTTCTTTAAATATTTTCGAGATGCAGCTCAACTGTCTTTCACATTGTTTCTAATGAGAAATTTGTTGTCATCCTTATCTGCGCCTCTCTGTACATAATATATTATTTATTATGTAAGCATATTAAAACAATATATATAAAGGATTTTCTTTTTTTTACTCTTTGTTCTCACTGGTTGTAAGCAATTTGATTATAATATACCTTGGTGAAGTTTTCTTTGTGTTTCTTTTGTGTAGGGTTTATGGAACTTCTTAGATCTATGGGTTTATAGTTTTTCATTATATTTGAAATATTTTGAACTCTATTTCTTCAACCGTATTTTGTGCCTCATTCACTTTTCTTTGTAAACCCTAGTTACATATATCTATATTAGGCTGCTTGAACTCATCCCATATCCTACTGATCCCACTGATGCTTAATTAATTAAGAAATTTCTTTGGTTTTATTTACATAGTTCCCTCACTTTTTCTTCAAGTTTACTGATCTTTACTAAAATCCCTAGTCGGCTACCAACCCTGAACAGTGTAGTTTTCATTGCAAATATTGTTATTTTCACCTCTGTGAATCTGATTTGGGTTCTTTTTTTATAGCTTCTGCATTTCTACATAACTTTTGAACATTTGGGATACAGTTATAGTAATTGCTTTATAATGCCCCTGTCTGCTAATTTTAACATCTGTGTCAGTCTGAGTTGGTTTCAGCTGATTTATTTTCATCCTCATATGGGATATATTTTTCTCCTTCTTTTTATGCTTGATAATCTTTAATTAAATGCCAATTAAATTGGCTTTGTGATTATACATACTTGGGTTCTAGATATTTTTGTATTCCTATGAGTTTTTTTTTATTCCTATGAGTTCCCTATTTTTTTAGGATTTATTTTTATTTGTGGGGGAGGAGGGACAGAGTGAGAGGGAGAGAGAGAACTTCAAGCAGACTCCCCACTGAATGTGGAGCCAGATGCAGGTCTCAATATCAGGACCCTGAGATCATGACCTGAGCCGAAATCAAGAGTCAGACACTTAACTGATTAGCCACATAGGCACCTCTCCTATGAATATTCCTAAACTTTGCAGTTAAATTAGTTGGAAACAATTTGATCCTTTTGAGTTTGCCTTTAAGAGTTGTTAGGTGGCATCTGAGGAATATTTAGTCTAGGACTAATTTTAAATTTCTCTTTACTAATCACCTCCATTTTATTTCCTATGCCTTGTAAATCAGCAGGTTTACCAGTCTGGCTAGTGCCAGAGGCATTATTCTGACCTTGTGTAAGTGCCAGGCACTGTTCCCTCTAATATTCTCTCATCATTCTTCTCTTTGCCTCAAGTGGTTTTCTCATCTACATGTAACAGATAGTACTCAGTTAAGTACTTATCTCCGGAATTATTTCTCTGTGCAACTCTTTCCTATTTAGTCTCTGCCCTGTGAACTCTAGCCTCTTTGGTCTCCCTGGACACTTAGCCTTGTCTCCTTAACTTAGAGAATCTGCTGGCTCTATTTTGTTTCCCCCACCTTGCACTGCATATTCTCAACTCTCTCAAGGGAGAAAGCTAGGACAATAGTAGAGGCCACCTTATTTGTTTTCCATCTCTCAGTTATTATTGCCCTTTATTCCCTGATCTATTGTGTTTTGAGAATTGTAATTTCATATATTTTGTTTGTTGTCTGTTTTTGTTGTTATTGTTATTTCAGATGGGAGGGTAAATCTTGTTCCCATTATTCAATTTATTACAGAAAGTCATTGTTTTTATTATGTTGTTTTTATTTTATTATAGATTTATAGATTATAATTCCTTAATGGTTTGTGCTTTTAATGGTTTTAAGCAATATTTGAGTATTCTGAAGTATCAAAAAATTCTTTTTGTTTTTACTTTAAAGCTTCATTTGTTTTACCTCTTGAATTTAGGTGTGCAATTAATCTGGAATTGATTTTTGTATATGGTGTAGCGTAGAGGTCAAGAAACTTTTTTTTTTTTGGTATGGATATGCAATTGGACCATAACTACTTATGGAAAAGAACATATTTTCTGCACTTCACTGGAGTGTCACCTTTGTCATAAATCAGGTGACTGTACATATATTACTTTGTTTATAAACTCTGTTCTGTTCCATTTTCAGGTTTTATTATAATGGCACACTTTTCTAATTAGTATAGTTCATAGTGAGTCTTGATATATGGTAGTAAGGCCTTCAGTTTTCAAATGTACTGTTCTTAAAGACTTCCTTGTCTATTTACAAGCCTTTGCATTTCCTTATGAATTGCAGAATCATCAGTTTCTGCAAAAAAGTTAACTGTTGGGATTTTAAGTGGTTTACACATTGAATTGATAGATTAGTTTGGGGTAAAGTGAAATTTTATATATTGGTTATTTTTGTCCATGAACATGGTATATCCTCCATTTATTTAGCCTCTCTCAACTTCTCTCACTAATGTGTAGTTTTCAATGTAAAAGTATTGTACATTTTTGTTTTGCTCAGTATTTTAAAGACAGTACATATTAACAAGGATCATTAACTTATTTTATTCCCAAATGTTTTCTACGATTTCAAAATGGTGAGAAAAATCAGACTTGTGACAGTCTACATAAAGCATATAGTGTAGTGATAATAAAAAGTTCATCATATTCATATTTCAAGCAGTAATTTTGTATCATTAAAACATTATAACCATTAAATTATATTGAATTTTATGGATGTCATGAGTTTATTTTTGCTTTTCCATTTGTTTAGATTTTTGAGGGGTAGTACAGGAAGCACATTTGCTTTTGCTTATGTTGCATATTTAAACAAATACAATAAACTCTGCTTTAAAAATATAAGGCACATATGATCCACTGCAAGTTCCATATTATTTTAAAATTCATATTGTTTAGGGGTGCCTGGGTGGCTCAGTTGGTTAAGCGACTGTCTTTGGCTCAGGTCATGGTCCTGGAGACCGGGGATCAAGTCCCACATAGGGCTCCCTGCTCGGTAGGAAGCCTGCTTCTCCCTCTCTCACTCCCCCTACTTGTGTTCCCCCTCTGGCTGTGTTTCTCTCTGTCAAATAAATAATATCTTAAAAAAAAATCATATTGTCTAACAAAAGCATTTGCACTATAGAACTAATGCTATCTGGAAATTCCTATGATGAATTTTTTGAATACAGGATACCTGAAATGTTATTATATCTTACCTCATGGGACTATTGAACAGTCTCAAATAAATGTTTGTATGTGAATAATGATTATAACTATTGTTACACTTGCAGAAGCCTTAATTACCTTATCCACATATGTACAGTCAGATTAATTATATAAAATCTAAAGGAAGAACAGTATGCAGGGAGATTTGGCGTTTTTAGTCATCCTTCTGTAAGTCACTTGCTATTTGCAAAGGCTAGTGTAATAAGTAAGATGTCAAAGACTGTGGACAGATACTGTTCATCTGACACCTGAATCCAGTTATCCTGATGGGTAATGGTAATGTCTAAGTATATCTGTCAATGTTGGTAAGGAAATCATGGAGTGTTGCTCTTAGCAGGCCACAGAAACTTCACTTTCACTGATCTTGCAAGAAGATGCAGCCTTGGATGAAGTCATCAAATGATTTTCCCCATCCATATCTGTCAAGCTTATGAAGGAGGATGTCCTGAAACTGATAAGAGAGTTGGTACCCTGAGATTGCTTGTTTGAACTTGTTCTTGTCAATAATTCTAGAATTATTGCTGTGATAAGAGTGGAAGATGTTCTGCTAGTCTGTAGTGTACTTACCGATGCCAGTGAACTTGCTGAAGTTCACACCAACTTTGTTCTCTCAAACAGACACAATGGACCTGACAGTCAATTAATTAAGTGGAGTCCATATCCCATTGGACAGTGCTTGCTGAAGATTGTTGTCCAATATCACCTCACTCCTATCTTTATTAACTCTTGGAAAATGTGCCACAAGGAGCTCTGGTCTCGTGGTGCTGTACCTCAGTCAGGGCTGGCCCCAGGCCTAGGTAGTAGGGTAGGTGCCATGCGCTCAGTTGTGCAACTGGGTTGAGGCATGGGGGGAACAAGAGAGGTGTTCAGGTTTTATTATATAAAACCAACAGATCTGATTAATAACAAGGTAAAAATAATTTAATGTTGCAGGATCCACAAGAGCTTTTTTCTTTTGCAAAATGTCTACATACCACTGAAATTTGAAAAACTGTTTAAGAAAATGTTCATTGCCAAATTAAATGCCAAATATGAAGGTATAATTGTGGATGAAGTAACTCAAGGAACTTTCTAGAAATAGTCTTTAACTCTTTGTTTAAAGAGTTTAGTTACCAGTAGAATTTCTTCCTGAAGGTAACAAAGCAAATCTTCTACTAAAAAACTCTTTTATTAAATGAAGTGTCAGAGGAAACATCCTGACACATCAAAGGTAGAGGATAAGCTCTAAGTCTCACAGTCCACGATAACTTAATTTGTGGTTTTTAGTCATTTATATTTGGGTCACTGTTCACACCTGATTAAGACACTGTCTTGGTAGTGTTCATCTTGGTAGCTATCTTGGTAGTGTTCATCTGAGAAACAAAAACTGTACAAATACAAGAGTTATTTGTTTGGGATTAAGCTCAAAACCAGTAGATTTTAAGAATTTTGTTGTTGAGGGATTGTTTTTGTTTTTAATATTTGGTCTAACAGGATCTCTGGAACATTATGCTATGAGCACTTTGGGTGAGAGAATCAAGTGTAAAGTAAGGCAAGATGCAAGGTATATTTACATAATAATATTTGGGTGAAAAGTGAAGAATTTAATTGATCAGATTTTTCCAAATAGGTATATTTGCCATCATATAATTTAAATACCCAGATCTACTACCAGTTTGTCCTCCTTTCCTACAGGTATTTAGCATCAATAACTGTGATGATAATATCTAATACCAGGCACTGTATTTTGTGAATATGTGCTGAACTTATAAATGCAGAGAAAATATTATTTCTTAGCAAAACAACAAAAGTAGTAGTTAACTTGAGAAAAAGCCAGGTTAAAAATAATTTCTGCAAAGGTAATAGTCATTTTACGATATCATCTATAGATAGATTCATTATGAAAGACCTAAAAATGTGATACCTTTGAAATCAGGGGAAGGAGAGGCCCTGCTTTTTTCATGATGTTATTCTCCAACTAGTGTGTGACTAATAGAGAAGGTATGTGACTCTTGGGGCATCCCTACAGTGAATGAGCAAATTCTTAGCAGCATTATGACATCACCAGGGAGCGTGACTTGGGTCAAGAGCTTGGCTGGAGGCTTTGGGAACAGCAGAATCAACAGCAATCAGGATTGGCAAGCCAACATACTGGCCACCATAAAACTGAAAAGAGAGCTTATTGTACCCCATGCCCAGCAGCAGGTTTAACAGCAAAGTAGACATGTTTATAGTCCCAGATTTACAGCATGCCTTATAAACACCTTATTACTTAGAATCCAGTCTGCTGTCCTAGAAACTAAGAATGTGACTTTGTTAAGCAGTAGGATTTGTTGACATAAATGTCTTGACTAAGTTTGCCATTGTGGTTAACCAAAACGCATTTACTCCTGGGAAAGTAAACATAAGCAAACAAAATGCCTCTTATACTACAATACAGTAAGTTTCAAATTGACCAAACTTAATGCTATGACATAAATATGCTTAATGTTTATGGAATTTTTTAGAAACATTTTGCCATGTTGGGCTTACCATCCTGTATAAGTCTTACTAAATGGGAATGTGTTTTCAGAATTACATGTGCTTAAAGACTTCATCAGATATATTCAGAAAACCTGCCATGAATACTGGGGCTGACCACGCAGCAAATAAAATGGGTCATGGTCTCCTCAGACATTAATGTTGATAAATCGGTTCTGTACCATGTAATAGCTACACATTGAAATGGTTACCAACAATTAAAAATAGAGAACTAATGGAAAATAATGTTGAATAAATATTATAAAGCCACACGAAAATATGTTCAAGGAAGGCAAGGTATCTGGCTGGAAGCCACAAAGTAGAAAAAATTCCTAGGGAAAAATGAAAATTCAGACTGATCTTCTGCTGCTTAAAAATTCATCTAAAACCCTTGGTTTAGGGGTAGATTGTTGAAATTACAGGTTCAGGACCCTTGGAGAATAACATAATCAATTTAACAGGTTTCCTATCATTTCAAGCTTACAGTCAGCCCTCTTCAAACCTAAAAAAATTTATTATAGAAAAGTTCTTTAAGTCATATATAAATAGGTAGCCATGACTACATAGTTTGGATCTAAAATAATGACCACCTTTTTTTGCAATAGAATTTATATCAATAAAGATCTACAGAAAATTAAGAAGACAGTGTCTCTGTGATTGCAGAATAAAATGTGAACAATATACAGTTGTTTATTTACCAGGTCATACAAAGTAGATCCTATAAATGATAAGAACATGGAAATTTTTCTAACAGGACCATGTAGTTGGCTTCATAAGTCACAGCAAAGGAAAATGACCACATGAAGCCATGAAAACATTTTTATAAGTTTAAGATATGAGAAATACTGTTCTGCACTAGCATATTCAAGAATGATATCAGGGATTTAGTTGACTAAGCTCCATGAGTCTCCTCCAAGTCAAATGTAAGCCATATTAACAGAAGTAAAATGTTCAAAATGAGAGAGTTGATGGTTGCAATCAAGATAGGAATTACTGTACATAGTTTTGGGCACACAAATTAAAACTGACATTGACAAACTAAAGGAAAACCAAAGGAAAGCAAGTTGAACAGAAATTAAGACCACATGTTCTCACATTATGAGAAAGTTGAAAAAAGTCAGGATATTTTGTTTGTAAAAAAATGTTTCCAAAGAAATGTGATCATTGACTCAGATACATGGAATATAGCACAATCTAGTTTTGTTCTAGGTTAAACAAATGTAAGTTATAAGGAAACCAACAAAACACAAGAAGGAATGTTCTATTTCTAAATAAACAAAGCTGTCTAAAAATAGGATGGCCTTCCTTGGGAGGATGGACATCACTGGAAATGCTGAAAGGCTGAGCAACCCATTGGTGGTTATTATAGAAGAGACTAAAGCTCTAAAGGGAAGGAGAGATTGGACTATATAGAGTGGTTTTCAAATCACTTAATGGAATGTTAGAATCTACAGTGAAACAAAGAGACTAAGTAATATTTAGAGTGCTGTCCATCTCTTCCCTGCCACCTTTACTCAAGGGGCAGTTTTGGTCAAAATTATTTTATATGGCATTGAACCCAAGATTTAATTTACAAAAGTTTTGTGCTAATAAAAAATTCCCACAAACCATTACAGAAGATTATTTCTGCAGTTAATTCTGATGCTATTATTACATGATTCATATGTGGAAAAAATCTATCTTTGTGGTGTGACCCACTGTCATGTTTCAAAGGTCAGAGGAGATTGGTTTAATGAAATACTGGTACTCGGAGGCCTTAGAGGATTATATGTAAAGGAATAGCAAGTTGGTTACCATCAAGACTGTGGCTTAGGCAGAGGAGAATAATTCATAGCAGGGATGTGCTGATGGTAAATTTCTAGGATAATCAGAAGAAAAAACCTTCAGCCTAGAGATGTGACACACTGGAGTAATTTCTAAAACCACATGAATAATGTTCACAGTATTGTGAAAGAGGAAAACATCCTTGGCCTCCAAGGGGTTTCTCAATGCTGACATTCCTTAAGTCAGATTTCATTTATAATGAAGAACTAATTTTTTAGTTACTTGTAGAAAGTTTAAGTCTCTGAGGACAGAGGCTTATTTCATTTTTTATGTATCTTAACATGTTAAGATTTCTCTGGCATAATTCCAGAGAAAGTGTGCATCCTCTTCTAAGAAAAGCAGTTGATAATTTAGAAATTTTATCCTAGACATGATCTCCTTTTGTCTTCCAATATGACCTAAGGAACATAGGGCATTTTCACCTTTAATTCTGAGATGAGAGAATTGGAGATCAGAAATAATCAGTGACCTGATCAGATCACACAGCTACTACATGGGAGGCCAGGATGAAATCTGTCTTGATCCCAGGTTTAACACTCTTTTGTGATATTCTCAGCACATGAGTTCTTTAACTAAGGAGCTCTGATAAAGCTCTGAATTCCCTTAAACTTTGTCTTTCTTCTTATAATTTCTTTGTATCTGACATACAGTAACTGCTATTTGACACAGTCTTAATTTTGGATATATAAGTGGACAAAAATCCTCACTTGGATTCAAATAGTAACATCTCTATTAAAAATCAACAGTTCTCTAGAAATAAACAGGTCTATTAAAAAAACTTAATTCAGTGACTCAGCAAATCATGCTGTGATAGCTTTCAGTAATTACTTTTTATTTTTGTTTTTGTTTTTCTAAGTGTCTATGGTAAGAGAAGCATGCAGAAAAACATCAAGTTTTGCATGCCCTTTTATTTTCATTACCTCTTCTACTTCTTGAGAATGTCTGGCCTTTACCAGTCTGCTGAATTTCTGGCAGGTGGACCAGTTTGGGCAAAATATCCTGGATTATATTAGCTGAAAACAAATGTAAAGGACCTGTAGAAAACAGATTTCCCCCAAATGGTGCCCTGGAAGAGCGCTCATTTTTCTTGACTCTTCAGTTTCTACTTTGATTCTTAAAAGTCCATAGTTCCAGGGTCTTAGGTGCAAGAATTATTAGTAAAAAACAAATTCTAATATGGCCCCTATGGGAAGCAGAGAAAAAGCCACTGGGATTTTCTTATCTCTTTTTATACTTGGACTTCACTGCCTCTCCCAAAAGAAAGTATATCGTGTCTATTAAGAGACAATTTACTCTTGCAGTCAACTCAGAGCAATTTCCACAAGATCAGTCCTACTTTCCTGGGTTAGTGTAGCTGAAGATAGAGTTTCTCAAAAGATAGTCCTTGAATTAAGAGATTAAGGCCATGTATGCACAGAACATGCCTTTAAAGAGTTCCATTTTCAACAATATATTATACCTTTCTGTGAAAAATCACAGTGCCTATGGAAAAATTCTGTAGTTAAGAAATCAGTTGTTCTTTGTTTAGCCCAATATTTCTCAAAGTTAGTTGGTTATTGTGTTGATCCTAGCTTGCCTTTCCCTGCTCTTCCTGTATTCGAGAGAGGTAGAAGAACATAAGTATTCCGGAAAGTAGTGTTTTGTTTTTTCCTTTTGTTTTTTGTTTTCAGGCTTCCATTGGCAACTAGCTTCCTGTTGAGTTCGGCTAATGGCAGGCTATGGTGGTAGACTAGAAGATAGGAAGAAGCAAGAAGCTAAGGTATCCCTCCTCCCCTGCCCTACCCACCACCTCAGTGAATTTTCCTGCAGCAGTGGTTATTTCTTCATAATTTCAGCTTTCCCATGATATACTCTCACTGGTTTAAGCTTCTACTGGGTGGTCCAAGATCCACTTTCCTTTACACTAAAGGCAACAAGAGATTCCTGCTATTGCTAATCTATGGGATGCTTTGCAAGTGGTGTGGAATTTGGTTTCCAGAAATGTCCCTAGCATTCTGCATGCCAGGACTCACTGAACATGCTCACTTGTCCTGTTAGCACACTAGTTGCATAGATTTCAAAATAGTGGGAATACAGATTATCAGCAGTGTGGTATCTGCCTCTCTCTCATGTTTCTATGTCTTTGGAGATCTGTCAATCTAGATAAGTACCCTGGCCAGATTGTTGGTAGGCAGCACGCCCTATCCAAAGGACTTTGAGCAACTGGGTTGCTACAGTTGAATCTTTTCTTGCTGCCTGGAGAGAAACTTCTGTGATCACTGTTGACATCTCAGCACTTGTGGAGTTTCTAACAAGTGGTCATCTGCCCAAAGCCATAGGGAAAAAATGTGTTGTATACAGTATGTCCTAAGTGCTGCCCCACAAGAGTCCCACACTGAGATTGACAGTGTCCCTTTTATGGCCTCTGACCTCTCCAGACAAGTCTGAGAAGTGTATCAAGTCACTGATTCCTGAATAACACTGACTTCTACAGTTTGGCACTCTTTTGCAAGAAGCAGTATCAGGTATAGTAGGCTAATATTGTCCTCCCAAAGATGCCTACATCTCCCAAAGATGCCCAGAACCAGCTATGCAACCTTATATGGCAAAGGAGTTTTGCTGATATGATTAAATTTAGGGTTTTAAGATGGGGAATTATTTTGTGTCCCAACCCGCGGGTAGTCAACGGAGACCCTAGAGGGGGAGTGAGAATGATAGGACAAGAGACACAAGAGATGGAGACAAGACAGGATTCTGATCAAGTCTCATTTATTGGCAAGTTCAAGGGGATAATTATAGGGCAGGCAGCGAGGGACGTTTCTCTAGCAGGCAGCTCAAGTAACTAAACCACAAAAAATTAGAGATAACATAGTGAAACATACTGTTAGCCATCAGTGGCACTCCAGTACAAGATGTTTTGGGGAGTAGAGCTTGCATAAAAACAGCTTGTCAGAAGTTGGGCGTAAATGGCCTTGCCAGTCAGCAGCCGGACGCAGGTGGCCTTGCCAAGGTCTGGCTTCCCACAGGCCCCTCTTCTTTTAAATATTTAATAGGCCAGTGAGTCTTTCCTTGTGGGGACTGTGCCTGTCTTAGGTCAGGAAAAACGTGCATATCCCATAGGTATACACTTTACCCGTCATGGGAGGTCTGAACAGCTTGGGTTCAGCTCCTGTCTTAGGTGGTGTATAAGAGCTTGTTAAGCTTGGGGCAAGCCTTTTCCTGTTGCCCGTCTCTGGCTATCCAGTCCAGCTCACCAAGGATGAGGTAAGAGCCAATCAGATGGGTTAACGAAACATCCCTTATGGCTCTTTTATATCTCCGGGTAAGACTCTGTCGGCCATCTCAAGCCTGTGGTAATGGACCTGTATGGGTTGCATCTTAATAGAGTCTATTTGTTGTTTGACAAAGGCCATAAGTTTATCGAAAAGGAAAGGTCCTAGCGACAGTAAGAGTAGCAAGCCAGCCAGGGGCCCCAGCAAAGGAAGGAGGTAAGGGAGAACCCCATTAAGCCCGCTCCAAAGAGGGTTTTCAAACAATTCTTTTCTTCTTTTCACCAGATCTTCTTGTAGCTTCTTGATCTTATCTTGAACAATCCTGGACTTGTTGGCATAAAAGCAGCAATGCTCCTGTAGGGCCAGACAAATCCCTCCTTGTTCTGCAGTGAGCAGATCTAAACCTCTACAGTTCTATAAAACAACTTTGGCTAGGGAGTCAATTTGATCTTGGATATCATTAATAGTACTAGACAGAGCCTGGACATCACTGATCAGCTGATTAGATAATTTTGTGTATGAATGTATAGCAACCCCCAGACCAGCTGTGCGGGAGGCTAAAGTTTCAGAAACTCCTAGCCCTACAAGTAGGGGTATAAATTGTACAGCCCGTTTTTTGCGTCCCGCGATGTGGTCAAAGCTGGGTAAAGGTATCGGCTTGTCTCCAGGGATAATATTAATATCTGGGAGAATATTGCCTTTAAGCATAATCCTGACCAGTTGCTGGGCAAAGCAGTAAATGCTAGGTTCCCTCCACACACAAGCCACATCTGGGACAAAGTCCAGGAGCAGTTTTTTGTTGTTTAGTTTTTTCAGCCTTGCAGTCCTTAGCAAAATGACCTTATTCCCCGCAACTGAAACATTTGTATTTGTTTTGTTGAGATAAGAACTGTCTAACAGTATAGCCTGGCATGGCTGCAGCCATGGCAAGCCCCTGCTGGTCAGCTGTCCCAATATCAGAACAAAGGCTGATATAGCCAGAGAGGTCAGTCTTTTTTCTATAGGAGCGGATAGCTGCCTGGCATGCAGCGTTGGCATTTTCAAAGACAAGTAATTTGATACAATCAGTTCCCACTTTGGCACTGCCAAAGATTCTGCCAGCGGCCATGAGGAGGCGATGGACAAAATCAGCAAAGGGCTCATCCGGACCTTGTTTAATACCAGTGAGAGACGTGCTAACATCCCCTTTAGAAGGTATTTTTCTCCAGGCTTTAGTAGCTGCAGACTGTATTTGGGCAAAGAGACCTGCATCATATTGCATTTGTTGGTCACTGGTGGCATAAGCATCCTCTCCAATTAACATATCAAGTATCCATCCATTTCCTGCCTGTGCGTTATGCCTCACTGTGTCTTTGCAATTTTTTTACAAATTCAGACTTCCACAGCAAATAGTCTTCTCCCATGAGGGTGGCTCGGGCTAGACTTCTCTGCTAATTCTCTGCTACTGACTCTACGATTGCCACCGTATAGGGGACTGTGGTGCCATATTGAGCAGTAGCTGTTTTAATCTCTTTTATAACTTTAAAGTCAAAATCCAGAGTGATGCCTCCAGGCTTGTCCCTGTGCATCAGTTGTTTCAGTTACGGGGAATGCCTCTAAATCATCAGGACCCGTAGATGCCTCGTGAGTGGCTGGGATTTTAGGGGCTGCTCCCCTTAAGGGAGGTTTTTGGCTTGTTGTGGGCCCCTTGTTATTATCATGCCCTTTCCCGACCTTTAATCCCTCAAGTTGGGTGATAAGCTCTTGGTGTTCCTTCTCTAATTTTATCTGTTCCTTCAGAGATTCTATTTTATCTTTAAGTTCTTTATGAGGGTCAATAACAGGACAAGTCAGAGCAGGGGCACTAGGCTGAGGGGGTGTTGGGTGTATAGGCAGTGTGGATGAATAAGGGGGTGGGTGACGGACTGTGGGTGGCCACTCAGGGTCATGATATTTGGCGGCCTCGTCCTCTAGTTCACTTCAATCATTGTCCCCGAGAGCACCTTGGGCTGCCTGGAACTGTTTGAGAGAGGGATAAAGCCTTTTTTCTTTTGGACGCACCCCAGATAATGGTTTTTTTGTTTGAAAAAGACATAGTTCTCAGGGGAGGATCAGGATCCACCCCTGCCTATGTCAACACTGATTTTTTTCTCTTTAATTTTTCTAATCTGGCTTTTTCGATCCCTTTTATCTGCATCCATATCCTCCTCACTATCGAAGGACATCAAATCCTCCTGTATCTTATCACTCCCTTTCTTGCTTTGGGGTTAGCTTCCTCACTCTTATTGGCCTCTTCCTGTCGGAGTATTTCCTCTCCTGCTTTTATAGCATTGGCTACAACTGGTCCTTTTGTCTCTGGGATAAGATTTCATCTATCAGGTTCCAATAAGAGAAAGCCGTAATGGGGACCTTCTCAGGTCCAAAGGTATTATAATAATCTTTGAGGGCATCACCTACCCTTTTCCATCTTTTTTCATCTAAAGTTCCCTCAATAGGAAACCAAGGACAGTCTTAACATAATCAAAAAATCTTAACAACTGCTTTAATTGTGACCTTTACCCCTTGTGACTTTAAAGTCTTTTTTAAGCCTTCCACAAACAGCTCATGCTGACTGATTTCTTGTCCCATAATCGCTGTTCACCTTACCGAGGTTCAGATGTGATGACAGGTTACCGCACCGTTTCCTCTTTTTGTCTTCGTGATTATGGCAGCCGCTCTGAACAGTGTTCTTCACTGGTTCCCCTGTTCTCGGGCTCCACGTTGGGCACCACTTGTCCCGACCCGCAGGTAGTCAATGGAGACCCTAGACGGGGAGTGAGAATGATAGGACAAGAGACACAAGAGATGGAGACAAGACAGGATTCTGATCAAGTCTCATTTATTGGCAAGTTCAAGGGGGTAATTATAGGGCAGGTAGCGAGGGACATTTCTCTAGCAGGCAGCTCAAGTAACTAAACCACAAAAATTAGAGATAGCATAGTGAAATATACTGTTAGCCATCAGTGGCACTCCAGTATGAGCTGTTTCAGGGAGTAGAGCTTGCATAAAAACAGCTTGTCAGAAGTTGGGCCTAAATGGCCTTGCCAGTCAGCAGCTGGGCGCAGGTGGCCTTGCCAAGGTCCAGCTTCCCACAATCTTGTACTATCAGTGGCCCCAATGTAACCCTAAGTGTCCTTATAAGAGGGACACTGGAGAGTCAGTCAGATAAAAAGATGTAATGATGGAAGCAGAACTGGAATGATATGCAGCCATGAGACAAAGATCGTGGGCAGTCTCTAGAAACCAGGAAAGGCAAAAAAAAAAAAAAGAAAGAAAGAAAGGAGAAAGAAAGAAAGAAAGGAGAGAGAAAGAAAGAGAAAGAAAGAAAGAAAGAAAGAAAGAAAGAAAGAAAGAAAGAAAGAAAGAAAGAAAAAAAGAGAAAGAAACTGGAAAACATACACCAGGGGTGATAAAGGTAAAATAAGACTTGAGTAACTGAAGATTTTGAGGTTTCCCCCAAACCCTCACACAGTCTAAATTTCTTTAAGAGGATTCCTTTGGATCAGCTTCCCATCTATTTGTTCTAGTTGGGCCTGATTTCTCATTCTTAATTCAATCATACCTTCTTTGAATACTGATCTTTGAAATAATAGTTCTTATAATCATAATGCCTGCCAAGTGATTTATAAACTGTGTGTGTGTGTGTGTGTGTGTGTGTGTGTGTATTCTAAACAAGGACATTTGAAATTCTCATTTGTACAAAAGATTTATTCACTTTGAAAAATGCTGGTGGAATTTTGATCAGGATAGCATTGAAAGTATAGATTGCTCTGGGAAGTATAGACATTTTGACAATGTTTATTCTTCTCATCCATGAGCATGGAACGCTTTTCCATTTTTTTGTGTCTTCTTCAAATTCTTTCATGAGTGTTCTGTAGTTCCTCCAGTACAGATCCTTTACTTCTTTGGTTAGGTTTATTCCAAAGTATCTTATGGTTTTTGATGCTATAGTAAATTGAATCAATTCTCTGATTTCCCTTTCTATATTTTCATTATTAGTGTATAAAAACGCAACTCACTTCTGTGCATTGATTTTGTATCCTGCCACATTACTGAATTGTTGTATGAGTTCTAGTAGTTTGGAGGTGGAGTCTTTTAGGGTTTCCATATAAAGTATCAAGTCATCTGAGAAGAGAGAGAGTTTGACTTCTTCTTTGCCAATCTGAGTACCTTTTATTTCTTTTCATTGTTTGATTGCTGTTGCTAGGACTTCTAACACTATGTTGAACAATAGTGGTGAGAGTGGGCATTCTTGTCTTGTTCCTGATCTCATTGGGAAGGCTATCAGCTTTCCCCATTGAGAATAACATTCACTGTGGGGTTTTCATAGATAGATTTTATGAGGTTGAGGAATGCTTCCTATATCCCTATACTTTGAAGAGTTTTGATCTGGAACAGATGCTGTATTTTGTCAAATGCTTTTTATGCATCAATTGAGAGTACCATGTGGTTATTCTCTCTTCTTTTATTGATTCGTTCTATCACATTGATTGATTTGCGAGTGTTGTACCACCCTTGCGTCCCTGGGATAAATCCCACCTGGTCATGGTGGATAATCTTTTTAATGTACTGTTGGATCCTATTAGCTAGGCTCTTGCTAAGAATCTTGACATCCATATTCATCAGAGATATTGGTCTGAAATTCTCCTTTTTGATGGGGTCTTTGTCTGGTTTGGGGATTAAAGTAATGCTGGCTTCATATAAAGAGTCTGGAAGTTTCCTTCTGTTTCTATTTTTTGAAACAATTTCAGGAGGTATTATTTCTTCTTTGAATGTTTGTTAGAATTCCCTAGGTAATCTGTCAGGTCCAGAGCTCTTATTTTTTGGAAAGTTTTTGATCAATGCTTCAATCTCATTATTAGATATTGGTCTACTCAGATTGTCAATTTCCTCCTGTTTCAGTCTTGGAAGTTCATAGGTTTTCAGGAATGCATCCATATCTTCTAGGTTGTTTAACTTATTGACATGTAACTGTTGATAATAATTTCTGATGATTGTTTCTATTTCCTTGGTGTTAGTAGTGATCTCTCCCCTTTCATTCATAATTTTATTAATTTGGGTCCTCTCTCTTTTCTTTTGGATTAATTTGGTCAATGGTGTATTGAACTTATTAATTCTTTCAAAGAACCAGCTTCTAGTTTTATTGATGTGTTCTACTGTATCTTTAGTTTCTAATTCATTCATCTCTGCTCTAATCTTAATTACTTCTCTTCTTGTGTGCTGGAATAAACAACCCTAAAATTTATATGGAAATAGAAAAGACCCCAAATTGCTAAGGGAATGTGGAAAAAGAAAAACAAAGCTGGAGAATTCATGTTACCTGATTTTAAGCTTTATTACAAAGTTGTGATCACCAAGATAGCATGGTACTAGCACTAAAACTGACACATAGACAAATGGAACAGAGTAGAGAGACCAGATATGGACTCTCAACTCTATGGTCAAATAATCTTTGACAAAGCAGGAAAAAATATACAGTGGAAAAAAGACAGTTTCTTCAATAAATGGTGCTGGGGAAATTGTACAGCTATGTATAGAAGAATGAAACTCGACCATTCTCTTACACCATACACAAAGATAAACTTGAAATGGATGAAAGACCTCAATGTGAGGAAGGAATCTATCAGTATCCTAGAGGAGAACATAGGCAGTAACCTCTTTTTTTTTTTTTTTTAAGATTTTATTTATTTGACAGAGAGAAACACAGCCAGAGGGAACACAAGCAGTAGGAGTGAGAAGGGGAGAATCAGGTAGCCCAACCCGGGGCTCAATCCTGGGACTCTGGGATCATGACCTCAGCTGAAGGCAGAGGCTTAACCACTGAGCCACCCAGGTACCCCAGCAGTAACCTCTTTAACATCAACAATAGCAACTTCTTTCAAGACACATCTCCAAAGGTAAAGGAAACAAGGGTGAAAATGAGCTTTTGTGACTTTATCAAAATAAAAAGCTTCTGTACAGCAAAGGAAACAATCAACAAAACAAAGAGGCAACCTACGGAATAGGAGAAGATATTCTCAAGTGACACTACAGACAAAGGGCTGATATCCAAGATCTATAAAGAACTCCTCAAACTCAACAACCAAAAAAAAAGATGATCACATCAAAAAATGGGTAGAAGACATGAACAGACACTTCTCCATAGAAGACATACAAATACCTAACAGACACATGAAAAAAATGTTCAGCATCATTAGCCATCAGGGAAATTGAAATCAAAACCACATTGAGATACCACCTTATACCAGTTAGAATGGCCAAAATTAACAGAATAGGAATCAGCAAGTGTTGGAGAGGATGTGGAGAAAGGGGAACCTCCCACACTGTTGGTGGGAATGAAAGTTGGTGCAGCCACTTTGGAAAACAGTGTGGGAATTCCTTAAAAAATTAAAAATAGAGCTACCCTATAACCCCTTGCAATTGAACTACTGGGTATTTTCCCCAAAGATAGAGATGTAGTGAAAAGAAGGGCCAAATGTACTCCAATGTTCATAGCACCAATGGCCACAATTGCCAAACTGTGGAAAGAGCCGAGATGCCCTTCAACAGACGAATGGATAAAGAAGATATAATCCATATATACAATGGAATATTACACCACCATCAGAAAGGATGAATACCCAACTTCTGTATCAACATGGATGGTACTGGAGGAGATTATGCTGAGTGAAATAAGCCAAGCAGAGAAAGTCAAGTACATATGGTTTCACTTACTCATGGAGCATAAGGAGTAACATGGAGGACAGTGGGAGAAGGAAAGGAAATGTGAACTGGGGTAAATCAGAGAGGGAGATGAAGCATGAGAGACTTTGGACTCTGAGAAACAAACTGAGGGTTTTAGAAGGGAGGGGGATGAAGGCGTGGGTATTAAGGAGGGCACATATTGCATGAAGCACTGGGTGTGGAACATAAACAATGAATCTTGCAACACTGAAAAAATAAAGCAAATTATTAAAAAAGAAGAAGTGATGGCACTGTAAGCAGAGAGGTGGACTTTTGGGAAAGGATCAAAAGGTAATTGTAGAAATAAAAAGATAATTGTAGAAATAAAAATCATAGTAAACAGAAAGCACCCAAATTCAGCACAGCCAAGAAAATAGCCATATAATTTTCTAAGACTTTAATAAATGAATTTCCTAAACATGAAGTAATTTATAAGCACATCATAGAATCAAAATAAATAAGTATTAACTTATTCACCAATTTTATAAATGCTATAACTAAAATATAAAAAAATACAAGTTTCTATGACACATTCTGAGATTGTGCATCTTAAAATATTTAAACATCTGTAATGATCATTGTAAAATCATTACATCAGAAAGAGAAAGAAAAGTAGAGATAGTAAGAGAGGGAATTTATTTGTTAAATTTTTTTTGATCAAAAGTCATCTTTATTACTACTTAAGTTGGATTTAAGAATATGGTTTGACTTATTGCTTAGTAAAAGAGAGAATTCAAACCATATTTTGAAAAAAATCGTAGGTATTTGCAAATGACATATCACATAAAGGGCTAGTATCCAGAATCTATAAAGAACTTATCAAACTGAACGTCCAAGGAACAATAATCCAATCAAGAAATGGGCAGAAGACATGAACAGACATTTCTCCAAAGAAGACATCCAAATGGACAATAGACACATGAAAAATTGCTCAACATCTCTTGGCATCAGGGAAATACAAATCAAAACCACAGAGAGATACCATCTTATACCAGTCAGAATGGCTAAAATTAACAAGTCAGGAAACAACAGATGTTGGCAAGGATGTGGGGAGAGGGGAACCCTCCTTCACTGTTGGTTGAATGCAAACTGATGCAGCCACTCTGGAAAACAGTATGGAGATTCCTCAAAAAGTTAAAAAATTGAGCTACCCTAAGACCCAGGAATCGCATTCCTGGGTACTTATCCTAAAGATACAAATGTAGTAATCCAAAGGGACACATACACCCAGATGTTTATAGCAGCAGTGTTCACAACAGCCAAACTATGGAGAGAACCTAGATGCCCATCAACAGATGAATGGATAAAGAAGATGGGACACACACACACACACACACACACACACACACACACACAGGAATACTATGCAGCTATCAAAAATAATGAAATCCTGCCATTTGCAATGACATGGATGGAACTGGAGGGTATTATGCTGAGTGAAATAAGTCAGTTAGAGAAAGACAATTATCATATGATCTCTCTGATATGAGGAATTTGAGAGGCAGAGCAGGGGGTCGTGGTGGATAAGGAGGGAAAAAAATGAAACAAGATGGGACCAGGATGGGAGACAAACCATAAGAGACTCTTAATCTCAGGAAACAAACTGAGGGTTGATGGGGGGTGGGGGAGGAGGGATAGAGTGGTTGGGTTATGGAAAAAATAAAAATAAGTAAATAAATAAATAAATAGGAAAAAAGTCTCAGTTTGGGTTGAAAAAAATATTTGGGAGTTATCAGCCTCTGGGATTTTTTTTTAAGATTTTATTTATTTATTTGACAGAAACACAGCTAGAGAAGGAACACAAGCAGGGGGAGTGAGAGAGGGAGAAGTGGGCTTCCCTCTGAGCAGGGAGCCTGATGTGGGGCTCAATCCTGGGACTCTGGGATCATGACCTGAGGTGAAGGCAGATGCTGACTGACTGAGCCACCCAGGCACTCCAGCCTCTGGGGTCTTAATAACAAAAAATTGGAAGAAGCTCATCAGGTTAATAGGAGGAATATCCCAGTAGAAATGATTATGGATCTGGTTTAAGAAACAGATCTCACAATTATATATCATTGTGTTGTTACTGGAAAAGTTTAAGATACTTGAAAATGTGGGTTACCTTGGATAATTTAAAAAATTTTTCTTTAACACTGTTTATATTATTATTTTCCTAAGAAGATTCCTTCTTAATAGACATTCTAGAGGGTCACTTTTGTCAAGTCTTTATCCAAATGATGTAGATTCAATCAATATGTTTTAGTCTGAATTCACTTCTCATAACTTGTTATGTTTATGTATGGAGAGATAAAGAAGACTGTATCAAGGGCTAAAAGATCAACACAAAGTTAATGAGTACTACAAAGATCTAATCTTACTTTATACAGATGGGTTTACATAGTTTCTTTTCTTGACATTATTGTGACTTTACTAAGCATCATAGGAACACTATTCCAGTCTGTGGAAATTTTCACTGGCTTAAAATTGTTTGTATTTTAAGGGAATTGTCTCCTTTTTTAGTTTTGACCCAGGAAATAGCAGTGTATACATGATAGTTATGACGTACTTGTGACATCTAAGCTGCTCAGAGTCCATGCTTGTGGCAATGACAAATGGCAAACACTTACATAAGTTACTATGTGCCAGGCCCTGTTCCAAACAAATTAGGCTTCCCACAAGCAGCCAGCAGAACCCCAACCATTTACAACATCTCTAACATCAGTTACTGTACTACTGGCTTCTAGCTTCTTACAAAACTGTATTTTTATGTTTGCAATGCAGTATAGTGAAATATTATGAGCTTTAGAGTCAGTGTGTGTGGTTCCACTGTTTATTATTTAAATCATAAAATCTTCTATGAGGCTCAGTTTCCTCATCTTAAAACTGGATGGAACACCTTCCTTTCTCCTCTTTCCACATAGAGGGGCCAAGAGAGGTCTGAATAGGACCACCAATGGTGTTAGAACTGGGGTTCAGGTTCTCCAGGGAGAAATTTGCCAGGAGGTATCAGGCTTTAGTTGGCAGTTGGCGGGAAGCATGCTCAAAGGAATGTAGTCAGTGTTCTTATGGAAAACAGTTACCGATTCAAGATTTACCACCTGATGATACTCCAGGGCTCATCAGAACCCTGGGTAGCTGCACAATCATTACATTGGGGTAAGAAAAGTATTAGAGTTCTGAGGTTTGATAACACATACACACAGAGAAAGAGAGAGAGATTCAATTTTCTCATTAACTCAACAGATTTTAGGTGAGCACGAAGACAGCTAAGCAGATTTGCTAGCACTCCTATTCCATTCTTTAAGTACAATTTACACTACAATGGGGAATTTATCAGTTGGGAAAATATTCTAGAAGACCTTTGGAAAGGGGTAGGATAGTTTGGGTTTAGAGTTTATATTCACTGAATAATAACAAATAACTGATTTTCTTTTAGTTATTATTTTGGAACTACTGAAAAGAAATTCAAATATAAAAATCTCTACCATGGAAAACTGTGTCCTTATAATAATTTTTATAGCATACCAATTACCAATTCTGTTCATGGTCATTTTGTCTTTATTATCATTCATATCTTACTATCTTAACAATCTTAATAATTCATATCTTACAAACACAAATATATAAATAAAATGAAATTTAAAAAAAATTTCAAACTCATAATAGTGAATATATTCTGACAAAAAATAGTGAAGGGGCTAGAGATCCTGAAAAAAATTTCCCACTAAAATTAGTAGAGTGCTGAATGAAATATTTAGCATGTCTCCTTAAATTTATAGCTTATCAAAACTCACAGAGAGAGAGTGGGAAACTGGCAACCAAATCTTTAGCTGCTCTAGGGATTTGACAATCTCCATGCCCAGAGGCTTGGGTATTAAAGGTGGGGAGGAGATAGAGCAAGTAAGAACTGAGACCTCAGGTTAATGCTGGGACTCCTGAAGCCCTATAGTCCCAGTAAAAGTTTGCTTTATTATTCTCTATACATTTTGTATGTCTAGAATATTTCATTATTTTCTTTAAGTTCTAAAATGCTTTAAAAGCATGCGAAACTATATTTTTCTCCTTGAGGATTATATGCAGTAATTCTCATCTACTTAGCTATCTAATGAGTGAATTTTTATTTTAGCAATTAAAAATTTTTTATCCTTAACAATTTTTAATTTAATAATTTGACACATAGTGGTGTAACCAACATTAAATAATCAGTTCTAACAGATGGCAAATATGACATGGACAAGCTTAACTACTGGCTATCTAAAGTAATTTCTTCCTAGGTTTGACAGTTTCACAGTCTACTCATTCAACCAGTATAAACAGGGTACAGGCTATTCTCACTAATTGAGTATGTATAATGCATGGGTTGCAGTGTATCCAACATCCCCATTTTTTACTGCCTTTCTGATGATCTTCAAGAAGATTCCTTTGGCTATTTCCCATCAGTGAAATCAGTGCCATATATGAGTGCAGATGGCCCACTCTGGGAACGCAAAGTCTTGTGCACTACTAGATTCTGACAATATATACTCTTCCTTGATCTCGCTGTGGTGGTAGAACCACTTAGCAAACCGGATGCTTTTTTTTTTTTTTTCTCCTGTCTTTTTAGAGATAAAGGTAAGGAGGGGCAGAGGAGGAGTGAGAGAGACTCCCAAGCAGGATCCATGCCTACCACATGAACCTGACTCAGGGCTTGATCTCATAACCCTGAGATCATGACCCGAGATGAAATCAACAGCTGGGATGTTTAACTAACTGAGGCAACCAGGTGTCCCAAAACTGGATGCATCTTTACTGATCCAGTGTTTCCTTGGAGCATTATCTAAAGTAAGAGTGAACACCAAAATGTTAACAGTTCTGAGGAAAATGGATGTACATTTGTTTTCTTAATAAAGAACAGTGGGGCACCTGGGTGGCTGAGTAGGGTAAGCGTCTGTCTTCTGCCTTTTTCACTCCCCTTCTTGTGTTCCCAATCTGGCTGTGTCTCTCTCTGTCAAATAAACAAATAAAATCTTTTTTTTTTTTTTTTTTAGGATTTTATTTATTTGACAGAGAGAGACACAGCCAGAGAGGGAACACAAGCAGGGGGAGTGAGAGAGGGAGAAGCAGGCTTCCTGCCAAGCAGGGAGCCCAATGTGGGACTTGATCCCGAGTCTCCGGGATCACGACCCGAGCCTCAGTCGCTTAACCAACTGAGCCACCCAGGTGCCCCACAAATAAAATCTTAAAAAAAAAAGAACAGCAACCATCATCATATGACCAGAAAAATTCTAAATACTTTCAATTTACATCGTTTAATCCTTGAAACATTCCAGAAGAAAGATATAATCATTTCTATTTTATAGATGAGGAAATTAAGGCTCAGAGATGTAAAAAATTTTACCAACATAGTAAGATGTTGACAGAATTAACTGTGGAGCCAGAATTTGGACCAGGGCAGTCGGTCTCCCCAAACACAGGGTTCTAGGCTTTTTATCGTCTCAGCCATTAAGGAATATAGCTTTGCCAGGCAAATCTATGGGTACACTGGTTTTCTTCATCTTGGCTAACCTCAGGGTAAGTGTTAGGGAAATACCTAGCTTATATGAGAAGAATATTTTTGTCCTGGTTTTGATCTCCTTCCCTGGCAGGCTTACTAAGATTTATCTTAGCACGTACATTTCCCATGCCAAAGCACACGTAGTTTGTTTGGACATATGGTCTCATTTTTATGATCTTTTAACCTTTACATATTTTAAATACTTCATGGTGGGGTTAATTATTTGTGGTGACCAAGATTGGCAGATGGTCTGATGGGGCCATGTTTGGAATCCCTAAGGAATGAGAGGATTGATACCCTGTGGAACATACTTTCAAAGATAAATATATAAATGTAAAGAAGAAATTTTTGACACACTCCTAAATGAACAGTCTCATGATATCTCATGATAAATCAAAAACTTATTCTGAGATTATCACTATATTTTGAGATTAGCCTTATTGTGCTTCCAACCATTTTTAAAATGAATAAATATTGGGCAATGTGAATTGCTTAGAAAATGATCATTTAACTATTTTTTGTCCTTGTATGTTCTGAACACACAATTGGGTTGGAAGGGTTGAAACAGCGAAAACAGTAAGACTGGCTAAAGGACTTCCAACATTAGTGAGATATCTAATGTCATAGAATTACAAATAACTTTAAAGCAGTTTTAATTGCAAAATGTGATAGTAAACCAAGTCCTCATCCTTCTGGAAACACTTCGACAAAGAATTTAGAATGAAATAAACAGAGGAAACAAAGCACCAAATGGAGCCAAGATCAAGAGATATATGCTCTCCAAAGACCTGATATAAATTCACCTCTATATGGTATATGTATGTTATAGGCTTACCGCTGCTGCGCGTCAACAAACCACGTCAGTGGACATGAGTCTGTTTTTAGAAGCAGTAAAGAGGCCAGGTTTGAAGGTACAATTTTCTGAGGTTTGGATCAAGTGAACAGGGTTGTGGTCCTAAATCCTGGATACCTGGAAAGCTTCTTTACCTACTCTATAAATAGGGTGTAAATTTTTCCCCAGAGAATATTTGGCAATGTTTGGAAAAGTTCTTGTTTGTCACAACTGGGAAATGGGGTGCCTCTGGCATCTAGTGGGTAAAGGCCAGAGATGTTAAACATTCAACAGTGCACTGGAGAGTCCCCCACAACAAAGAATTATCAACCTCAAATGCAGTAGTACTGAGGTTGAGAAACCCTGCCATAAACCAAGATCACCTAAGCTGGTTTTTATGTATCCCAGGCTCATTTGTGATTGGATCTTAGAAAAGTCTCTCACACTGTGCAACTTCCCAAAGTAAATGGGAAGCAGGGTAATCCAGGGAGAAAAACAAAACAACAGAGACTTTGGACACAGAAACAAACTGAGGGACTTGGAGGGATGGGGTTGGAGGGAAGGGAGAGCCTGGTGGTGGGTACTGTACCACCTATTGCGTGGAACACTGGGTGTGGGGAACGGGGAATGAATCTTGGAACACTGGAAAAAAATTAATAATAAAAAAATGTCAATGTGAATACAGTGTTTAGTACAGAATATAGTCTCCTGGTTGATTAATGACTGTCCTGAAATATGTTTCAAATCTTGCTAAATTTGTTAACTGTCAGTAAGGTCTTCTTTGAATAAATCTAATATATATTTTACTCCATATTTATTTATTTATTTATTTATTTATTTATTTATTTATTTATTTATTTATGTTTTTTTGAAGATTTTATTTATTTATTTGACAGAGAGAAACACAGCCAGAGAGGGAACACAAGCAGGGGGAGTGAGAGAGGGAGAAGCAGGCTTCCCGCACAGCAGGCAGCCTGATGTGGGGCTTGATCCTGGATCTCCTGGATCATGACCTGGGCCGAAGGCAGTCACTTAACCAACTGAGCCACCCAGGCGCCCCATTTACTCCATATTTAAAAGTGAAAATACTTAATAGTTTAATCTGCCTTTTGCTGCCTTAAAGTTATTATTGTATTAATTTACTTTCTGAAATTTATAGCAAAACTTGCTTGATAAACAGCAATTCTGAGTTTTGCAGAACAAGGTTTACAAGTTCAACAGGTGGAATTTAGATAAAGCTATCTCATGAAATATCATTAATAAAAATTTCACTATGTCAAGGAAAATGCAGCCACATCTGACATCATTTGTGGCTTTTGACTGCATGGTCAGAAATTGATAATTGGCCCAAGATGGGTGTATATTCCTTAACACTGATGCTTAGACCCTGATTGTTCTATGGCAGTCAGGATTAATAGAAATGATCTCCAGATTAAACTCTGCACTAAAGTTAAAAAGGAGATGCTCTCCTCATCCTCACTCCTCATGCCTACTCCTACTCCTGTTTCTTATCTTCTTGCTCAATTATCTGATATTTCTATTAAGAGCCAGATACATTTCCCCCTCTTTACTTTCTTACCCTGTTTGGGCTGTTATAACAAAATACCACTTACTGGGCTGTTCATAAATAATAGAAATTTATTTTTCACAGTTCTATGGACTGGGAAGTCCAAGATCAAGTTATTGGAATGGTTGGGTGAGGGTCCTCTTCCTTTCATAGTTGGCATCTTTTTTCTGTGTCCTAACATGGTGGAAGGGGCAAGAGATATCTCTAGAACTTCTTTTCTAAGGCGCTAATCTTATTAATGAGGGCTCCACACTCATGATCTAATCATCTCCCAAATCCCAACCTCCTAATATGATCTTTAGGAGTTAGGATTCCAACATATGAATTTGGGAGGGACATAGGCATTCAGACCATAGCATTCAGTGTATAGGGAAAAAATACATATCTAATGTTATTTTATTTTTTGATTTTATTAATTTTATTATCTTAAACAATGTGCAGCCTAAATAAACAACTGGTCCTATTAATCAAGTACATCAGATAGAATTCCCTACATTACTTACACTATCACCAAATTTGTTTTTGGATGATGTTCTATAATTTTATTTGTCCACTTTTAATCAAATAATTTACCTTGTCAGGTATACTAGGAAATAATATTATTCAAGCAAGCTATGTGGGAGGTCCACATACCTATGTGGGAGACTATATTCTTTTTTTTTTTTTAAGATTTTATTTATTTATTTGACAGAGAGAAACACAGCCAGAGAGGGAACACAAGCAGGGGGAGTGAGAGAGGGAGAAGCAGGCTTCCCGCAGAGCAGGAAGCCTGATGTGGGGCTCGATCCTGGGTCTCTGGGATCATGACCTGAGCTGAAGGCAGTCGCTTAACCAACTGAGCCACCCAGGCACCCTATATTCTTTTTTTTTTTTGATGTTGCTGTTGTTTTTGTTGCTTAGGGATTACTAGCACTTTAATATTTTTTCCAAGCTTAAAGTCATTACAATCATGCTGAATGGAACAAAGGGGAGTAGACAGATAAGAATTTGCTGAGTAGTGATGGCTGAACCAAGACCTGAATGACAGCAGGGATCCAATCATGGGAAGATTTATGGGAAAGATGTCTTCAGTAAAAGAAAGAACACAGTCCCTGGAGTAGGAAGAAGTCGGGGAGTCCAAGGGGCTGAAGAATCTCAGAGAGCAAGACAGAGAATGGTTGGGGGCCATGGCAAGCAATGGGCAGAGTCCTGATAGTGCAAGGCTATACAGCACAAATTTTATTCTAAATGCCACAGTGAAGCAGAAATAAAACCCGTTCTAAGGAGCCTCTTGCCCTTCATTCTGTTAAGACCATGTCCTTGATAGGTTCTTCAGCTTCTGAGAAAAGATATAACTCAAGTATTATTGTCTGAACTAACTGAACTAGCAATAAGTGGAAGTTATTGGAAGAGGAAAGACAGACAAAACAAAATCCTTAGAATTAGCTCAGGAACACACCAGCAAGTTAGACACTTAATTGTGAAAGGACTCACCATTCCCCAAGTTTTGACTCTAAATTATCTCAGGACCTGCAGAATTCGGTTATGTTGTGTAAGATCTTTCACAGATGTTGTTAAACATTTGGAGTAATATCTTAACTCTGTTTGGGCGAGAAACTTTATCCCAGGTGTTCCACAGACTGTTAGCTTTGCAGTGTGTTATTGAGGTTCAAATCTCAGCTTTCCATTTAACTAGCTAAAGGTGGTTCATACGTTATTCCATATTTTTATGTGTCCTTATTTATAAAGTGGAGATAGCAGTACTTAACTCACAGTGTTGTTGGGGGGAATGAATGAATAAATAAATACATGTCAATTAGGACATATTCCTAGAACAGTGCCAGATACATAGTAATATCTGTTAGCTGTTGTTATCCTTATTATTGTTGAGGACCACCATCTCTCTCTCTCTCTCTCTCTCTCTCTCTCTCTCTCACTCACTCTCTTTCTTAAACAGTGTCTTAGATCTTTGTGTCCATTTTCACACAAACATTTATTTCAGGGACTGAAAATCAAACTTGACTCTTCTCCTTAGTACTCCAAGATCAATGGATCTTCTTGAATTTGAGGATAATTGAGGACAGAGTTGGACCCTAAGTTTTATTCTTAGAACAGCAAATATTTAAGATCTAGGAAGTATTTTTTTTCCTCTCCACTAAGACTTACTGGTTGGATGATAAGAAACTTGTGTTGTAGAGAAATGACTGGTATTTCTGGGATCCTGCATCCTCTCTAACACTTCATAGAGCATGACAATAATGAAAGGAAGAATAAATATAATCAAGATGATAAGATTCTAATTGAAACTCTGTTCCAAACAAGCTGTATGACCTTGAACAATAGAGCACAATCATACAACTGGAGACACTGAGTTAAATAATCTGTGAAGCAGCTTCTAACATTAATATTCTGTAGTTTAGGGTATATGTTCTACTTTCCATGCTTTATACTGGGCCCTAAACTATGGAGGAGGAAAAAGCATATTAGGGAAAAAAAGAGAAAGAGAAATACAAGGGGAAATAAACACAGAGGAGGAGTAAGTTGTTAGGAAAGTATAGTAAGAGATAGAAGGTAAATGTAGATAGGTTCGGATAACCAGTTGATACTTTTAAATTAAATATCCACAGTATGCTAACCTGGGGATATGATGATGAATAAGCCCTCATGGGATGTCCAGATGATTGCTGAATATGTAAACAGACAGCCACAAAGAGAACACCAGAAGCAAACTTCACCAGGAGAGTAAAGGAGGCAGTCTCTGAAAAAGAGTGCTGGAGGTTGGGGGTAGAGCATTCTAGGTAAAGAAAGTAGCATTTACAAAAGCTGAGATAGGAGAGATTCTGTATTGTTAAGTAGTGAGGTCTCCCTGTGACCAGGGAGAAGATGAAGTGATAAAAGATAAGCATAGCCTCTAAAAACCAGCTAGTGAGTGCAGATGAAAAATCATTTAATTTCATTCCTTCCCATGTCTGCTATAGTGTGGGATGGTCACATGTAGTTTTGTCTTCCTCGATTGACTATACATCACTCTATAATAAGCAGTAACACAACTCCTAGCCTGATCATCCCCAGAGAATCCCTTCTAGGTCATCTGAGGGCAAAAGAGAACACTGTGTTTTGACAGGGGGAAATTCCTTAGTGGAGAAAAGAAGTAAGGAATGAATGTTAAATATGTCTCCATATGTTTCCTCCTTGCCCCCCTTTCTGCATCTTATGCAAAGTGTTCCCTCTTTTCCTTACATTCTATCTTCCACCCTTATCCCTCCTTTTTTCTTTTTCTTTTCTTTTCCCCCTTTTGGCTCAAATCATAGTACTAAAAATGTAAAACCTGCAGTTTTGGGTATGTTACCAGAGGAAACCGTTTTACTTAAAATCTTGTTTTTGCCAAAATATTTTCAAAGTAGCTGGAGAGTTGTCAAACCACAGTGGCTCTCAGCTGTGTTTCCTTCTAGCATTTCCCCAGGTTCTCCCAGCACAGCACTCAGTAATTGGATATTATTTGAGGACGAGGGACAGTTTGTAGATTTAAGGATTATACTCTGGTGCTGAAGACCAGAGAGGCTCAGCAGCCAAACTCCAGGGCTGCGTGACTGTGTGTCATTCCTGGATGTAGCTTTCAGCAAGGAGACCTGGAGAAAGCATGCTGGTAACCATCAATATTTAGACTGTCATTCCAAAGTCTTTAGATTGTTTTCTTTTTTAGTCATGTGGCTTTACCAAAAGAATCTATTCTGATAAACAAAATATTACTGAACACATCTTGAAATGACATGCATTTTGTCCTTGCAGAGGTACTGACAGCCTTCCCCCATTCCTATCCATCTCTTCTGATTCTAGCTAGCATTTGTGGGGTTTATGTACCAGTGGAGTTATGTAACAGGAAGCAATCAACCTTTGTTCTCCTTTAACAACTTTATTCCAAGACCCCACAAACTCATTATTTTAGGACTTCTAGAAGCAGAGGCAGTAGTTATCATTTCTACTTAACTCATCTAGAAACTGAAGTTTAGAACATGCTTCTAATCCATTTGATTGCAAGATGGAATAAAATAGAGTAAATAAAATTAAAATAAAAATAATTTTAATGACTATATAGAAATTATAATGATCAATAATCACTAATTGACAAAGATTAGATCTCAGGGTTTAAGTGCTATAACTCCAATCTATTTTTACTAGAGCTACCATTATATCATTAGCAGAAAACAGATGGCCTACTCTGAAGCAGTAATAGAAGGAAGTTAAATGGAGTGGACAAGATCAAGGGAACAAATGACCAGTGGTAAAGCATTCAGGACTGGTAATAGTGAGAAGCAGTTTCAGACCATCATTCCCAGGCCTAGACGACCAGGGAAGGAGCATGACCAGACCCTGGTGAAAGCTTTTAGGATAGCAGAGGGGCTTCCTGATGTGGACATGAACTGGGGGACCTCCCAAAACCCATGACCTTGCTTTTTTTCTCTCTGCTCTCCTACAAGTGACTCCCATTGGCCAAAATCAACAAGAAACCTGGGTGATGTTTTCTGGAGTGCTTGGATCTCTTCTCTTTATATGCTATTTATATGCTGATGACTGCCAGGTTTTTATTTGGATTTTAAAAATTTTAAGCTCAATGAACTGAATTTTCTACTAGGTATCTCCTAATTGAGTACCTGAGCTCCCCCTACCCTATTTCTGTTCCTCCTACTGTATTTCCCACCTCGGCTGTTATTTGTTTCATACCAGTGGCAGTTAAAAAATCTTGGAGCTATCCCTAATTCCCTTCTTTTCATGACAAACACTCTGACCTTGAACAAATCTTAATACTCTCCTTCAGCTTCTATCTAGAATCCTACCATTTCTCACTGCTTTAATACCACCGCAGTCTGTGTCCTAACCATCATTTGCTTGGAATATTACACTAGGCTTGCTGCCTCCACCCTTACTCTCTTTAGTCTCTACACAGAAATGAAAGTGAACGTTTGAAAAACATAAATTAGACCATGCTAGGTTTCTATTTAGAATGTCTAATAGCTTCCTATTTCACTCAAACTAGAGAAAGTCAAATTCTTAAAATGGCTTACAAGATCTTCCCATCCACTCTTGTAATTCTGTGGCATCATTTCCTACCACCTCCTCCTCCTCTTTTATCTGTTCTTCTAACACAAAACTCTATATCACACCTAAAACAAACTGGGTACAATTTCATCTCTAAACAGTGTTTGCACTTGCTGTTTCCTCTTTCTGGTACACCCTCCCTCCAAATATCTGCATAGCTCAGTCCAAATCTTCACATTTTGTTCAAATGTCACCTTCTCAATACGGTTTTCCCTGTCAACTTTATATTACAAATGCAATTTCCCCCACCCCAGAATTCTCAACCAACTTCTCTATTTCACTTTTCTCCATAGCACTTATGCCCATATAACACATTTTACATTTAGTTGAGTTTTCTCCTGCTTATACCACCATCCCCACTTTAATAAAAGATCTCTCATGCTCACAGGACTATGAAAAGACATAAGCAATTGTCAAAGGTAGAAAGACGGCTACTTCTTTTGGTCTTCTTCACAGTGCTTGACATGATAGCACAGGAATATATAAATATCTCTAGTTTGAAACAGAGAGTTTTAAATATATTCAGAATAGCCTAGTGACAAGTAGTTTAAATTTGAAATCAAGGCAACATTTGAGCCCTTTCTGTAGAAATGAGTTACAGGAGTTCTAGAGATCTCCCTGGAAGCTGGGAGAACCAAAGAGAGGCCTCTTTCATAAAAATATTAGCAATAGATTATCTGAAATCACTCAGGGCCAGAGCTTACCCAAGAACAAACTATGCACTACAGCTTGCTGAAATCTGAGCCAAGGTCACAGATTAGGGTTCAATAATCCTCTTCAGTAAAGGAGACATGCTTCATAACAGGAGCTATGGAGGATTTAGTATGTTCTATCTAGTCTTGGAAAATGTTCAGTCAAAAAAACTCCCAGGTTATATTTCTCAGTCTCATTTTAAAGCTTTTAATGTATAAGATCTTAAAAAGTAGTAGGGTATATAAGGCCTTACATAACCTGGAGACCAAAACTAACAAAATGAAAAAGTTGTTGAAAAATAGTTCTGGCTTTTTCTCTACTACTGTGCTAAAGAGATATAAATAAGCTGATATTTGCTGAATAAATACAAAAAGTTTTGTTTAATTTCAGCAGAATGGAAAACCTGGAAAGAAATTAATTACCATTGTGGACTTTCTTTATGCAAAGAATAGAATTAGGCATTAGCCAAGTAATATGATTTCATGGACTTAAGAGGCCTCAACATGAACAGAAATCCATTCTATAAGCTTGTTGATTCCTAAAGTCTTATATTCCACAGTCTAACTCTTTTACTTAAGGATTTAATCCCAGTTAAATGCAAATACTCCCTGGGTGAGGTCCCGCACCAGTTTTTTATTCCTCAGAGTAAAAAAAAAAAAAAAAAAAAGAACTTGAGACAGGTTTTGTCAAAGGGAATAGTGGTTGGATGCAAGGATCTTGAGGAGACTGTGATCCAGAAAACAAAGGATTAAGAGACCCAGACAACAAATTTTACCTATCTCATAGATTGGCCTGGATTCAACATCACTACATCTGTTTTAAAGATTCCTTATCTCCAAGATGAAAGGCCTTTTCGGTAAGTTGTCATTTCAGAGACTCAGGTAAGCTTTCATATATCTGGATATGGAATAGGAGAGTGGTGCCTATCAGATGTGTGAATTACACAGTCCTTCCTTTATTCCCTATAATGTCCCTCATTGTGTCTTTGTAATTAATTCAGCACAATGAGCCCATTAGAAATTGAGTCATGGAAAAAATTGATAGTAATGACTAAAATCCATTCAGTACCTTCAGTACATGAGCAAATTTCAATTACTTAGCCTCTTTTTCCAATTATTCAAATTACCACACTAGAAGACAATTCACATTAAGGGGTGTGTTCATTATGCTCATCTTCATAGCAGTTCTCCTTTAAGAAACTCAGGTTGCTTGATCAATATGAGATATTAAATTATATTAAAGGACTTATTAGAAAGATAAGAGTAAATGTAGGATTACAGAAGCTTCCACCCTAAACCATTAATGGATATAAGTAACATGAACCAAAAAAAAAAAACACCAAAAAAAAAACCACCCAGAAATAATACTCTAATAAGAAAAACAGTACTCTAACAAGAATAGTACTCTAACATGAATTCTAAATTTTATAGAGTATCTTTGAATAATGAAGATTCTGAAAAGAATGCAAGATTTCCCTACCTATTACCTCCCCCCTCCAAATATAACAGAGAGCACGTGAGAGAGAATAAGCAGAGCTGTATCCTGGGGAAGAAAGTGAGTGGACAAATTCCTGAAAAGTCTTTTGATGGCCCAGGGGAAAGGACTGAAGGGTAGGTGAATGAGAAGCTGAAATAACAAAAAAAAAGTCAGGGTTTTGTTTTTTCTGGCTTAGAACAACATGAGAGAAATACCTCAGGAAGAATTATCCAGAACTAATTGTCTATAAGAAATACAAGTTTGACAAAATAAAAGATGAGAATACCAATCCTCAAACCACTGGATACTTTTCCATTGTAGCTAAGAAGCATCACACTGGATTGTTGGAAAAATTTCTCAATTTTGAGTTTTTCCCCAACATAACCACAACTGTGGGCAGGGAACAAAAGATGGCTGAGGAATGGTAAGTTAAGTAGTGTAGTGGTGTTTTCAGACTGCCAAAGACTTAATGAAGCTAAACTGAAGGATTCACTCTAAAAATGGGGAAGAGTTAATACCATCATGGATCTGGAGGTGCCCCCCAAAGAAATAAGAGTAAAGTCTGGCAAAAGATGTTTAACAAACTTCCAAAGAAAGAGATTAAAGACAAAGTACGTGAATGGAAGCAGGGCACACCTCTAGCTCTTCTCTCTCACCTCCATTCTACCACTCTCCTCCTCTAGGTAAATAGAAAGGCAAATACAGAATTGAGTCAAAGTTTGAGGGAGATTACAAAAAAGACCAGATAAATCAGAATGTTGGCAAGGAGAAACTATCCATATATTTGGGAAAGGAGATAGAAAGGTGAAAAAGAGCCATAATTCCAAAACAAAACAGAAGAACAAAACAACTAAAATGCAAGCACATATTCAACCAGAAAACTAATTCACTCTTGTTGGACACCAGTAATCAAAAAAGTCTTTATGAATTAAATAAAATTAAAGAAAAACTAAAAAAATTTCTAAAGAAACCCATAGTGAAATAACAACAACAAAATAAGGTAAAAATGAATGAGACTGGAGAATGAACTGGAGGCAAAATTATATTAAAACCAATTGATTATTATATTTATGAATTTAAGAACAGCAATTAATGAATGAGAACAGCAAAAGACCAAAGCTGATGAAGAAGTCTAGAAAATATCACAGAATGCAGTTTAAATAGACATGATAAAAGGAAGCAAAGAGGAGCTAGGTGATAGACAATAGAGACCAATCATATATAGATAAATCGGTGTCCTTGAGATATACAGAAATAACGAAACAGGAAAAAAATTCAAAGATAAAATGAAAGAACTGAATTTGCCATTTGCAAGACCAGTATACCGCTTTAGGATAATTTCATTATCCTAAATGATCACTAATGAGGCATATTCTACTGAAAAGATCGGACTTAAAGTATTAAACAGAAAGAATCCAACTCCCAGTTTCAGTTCCACAAGTAAAGAGCTTAAAGTCCTCACTCCTGTCCTTACAACAAGAAAATGGTTGAGCAAACTGCAGATCAGTGATTTTCCTTGGGCCTATTAGAGAAGGAAGTCACAAAACAAGCTACTAACCACGCCTTCTATAGTGACAGGCAAATTCAGAGGATGACAGCTTATATCAGTTTACCTGAGACAGAGACTGTGAACATCACAAACTGGTAGTGATGAGGAAATAGAAGGATAGCCAAGAACAAAGCACAAGCTGGGTGTGATATGCATGATATTCCTCTAGGAACTTCCAACTATCTTAAGGTTAATGCCTTGTTAGAGGGAAAAACAACCCTAACTTGACAATGGCAAGGCCTCCAGTATCCTGTGTGTTTAACATATGAAAATTCCTTTGAAACTTTCTTTTTCCTTAGTATATAATATATATTATTTATATTATATATTAGCCAAGTAATATGTATATATATATATAATATATATTCCAAGTATATAATCAGCCACTCCTCACAACCTCTGGGCAGCAGCTCTTGCTGTCCATGGGTCCTGTCCCCATGCCAAATATTTTGCATCAAAGATGTCTCAAGAATTCTTTCTTGATTGTCAGCTCTGGACCTCACCTCACTAAACTTCACTTATATTTAAAACCACATCAGGTGGTAAGTTTTTGGTAAGTTTGATGAACTGCTGGCAGTAGTTGATGTGCTTTTAAAGATATGGTCCATATACACGATGGAATATTATTTACCCATCAGAAAGGATGAAGACCCAATTTCTGCATCAACATGGATGGGACTGAAGAAGCTTACGCTAGGTGAAATAAGTCAAACAGAGAAAGTCAATTATCATATGGTTTAATTTATTTGTGGACATAAGGAATAGCATGGAGGGCATCAGGAGAAGGGAAAAATGGAGGGAGAGAAACTGGAGTGGGAGATGAACCACAAGAGACTGTGGACTCTGGTAAACAAAGGGAGAGTTTTAGAAGGGAGGGGGTTGGAGGGTGAGCCTGATGATGGGTATTAAAGAGTGCACGGATTGCAAGGAGCACTGGATGTTATACGCAAACAATGAATAATGGAACACTACATCAAAAACTAATGATGTACTGTATGGTGACTAACATAACGCAATAAAAAAAAAAGAAAGAAAAATTCTTGGGTGTCACAGTCTAAGGGGAAACCTGCCTTTCACAGCTTTTACCTCCAGGAACCCCACCAATTCTCAGGTGAAAAACAATAAAATGCCTTAGTGTTTTTGGCATTGGGAAGTGAAAAGTAACCATTCTGAAACATACTCAGAGCATTCTCCATAACAAAGGCCTATTCTTCAAAAGAAATTATTACCATAGCCTTATTACTCAACTTCAGCCCCCTCTACACTTCTAGACTCACCTAACCAGGGGAAAAAAAAAACAAGAAACACTTGTGAAGGTCACAACCCAAGGATATAAACCTATAAAAAGTCAGATTTAATCATAATATTATAGAACTTTACCCCTAGATTATTGCCACATTGACAGGGCTCCAGTATGATAACAGTGGATTATAGATGGAAGAGCTGCAAGTAGCAAACTCTATTTTTAAAAGGGACTCTTAGGGAAATGCAAAGATAACAGGAGAAACAAAAGCAAGGACACTAGAGGAAATCCAAGGCCCTGGCATCTACACCTAGAACAAACATTAAACACAACCCAATTTCCAACCAGATTAATATAAAACCTCACAGTAAAGGCCTATTTACCTCAGTTTCTATCATCTGATACATCATGTCCAGCTTTCAACAACAGCAACAAAAATCACAAGTTATGCTAACAGATAAGGAAAAAAAACAACAACCAATCTGAAGAGACAAAACAAGGAAGGTGTAAATTCTCCAAGAAGACAGACAACTTATAATTATCATAAATTTAATCAGATAATGACTCCAATTGCAGCAAGGAAAACTGTTATTAGCTAACCCAGAATTACCCAAATTCAGATACCGTATGGTTGGCAACTGGTTCTAATTTTCACTCTTATATGGGGGTAGTTCTCATCTTATGGTGGGGGTGTGGAGCATAGGGTGGAGGGGCAGGCAGGTATATGGCAGGAAACCCTGTGTCTAAAGACACAGAGAAACACAATGTGAGTCCCTATGTTCTCATGACTCTTGTGGACCAACATTCCCAGATCTGGCTAACAAAAGAGGTACCAAATAACTAAGAAATTTAGACTATGCTGTGAATCCCTGCCATCCACCAGATTCACAATTGTCTTCATTGATATTTAAGTGAGAATGACAACTGCCCTCAGGACTTGGGATGAATTTGGGTTTCATAAGTGGACATTAGAACTCCCAGCTGGCTACCTATATAGACCTGTCTCATTAACTTCCTAATAGTATCTCACACATTGTATACAGTCAAAATTCTTGAACCCATTTGTGGAGCTGTGGCAAAGTTTAGCTAATAACTATAATTTAGGAAAAGTTTTTATTTGTAAAACTAATCTAAAAATCAATAATACTTCTATATTTAAACAATTACAAAAAATATAATGGAAATATGCCTTTTATAATTGCAACTACAGAGAGAAAATGCCCAGTAATAAATTTCTTCTATATGAAGAAAATTAAAATGCTTCAAAGGGTGCCTAGGTGACTCAGTTGGTTAAGCCTCCCATTCTTCATTTCGGTTCAGGTCACAATCTCCAGGTTATGAGACTGAGCCCCAGGTTGGGCTTGGCATTTTATATGGAATCTGGTTGACATTCTCTCCCTCTCCCTTTGCTCATCCCCCCACTCTCATGTGGGCTTTCTCTCTCTCTAAAATAAATAAATCTTAAAAAAAATAAAATTTTAAAATGCTTGTTTTCTTCTTCAATTAGTAAAAATACGTGCCTTGTTTAAGAAAGTTTTAGATATTGTAAAGGTGTCAAGTCACATAAATTAATCTATAAGTTTAATAGCTGCTGAGTAAAATACTACTAAATGACTTGGGATTTTATTGCATTTTGTACATGGGATAGGGGGATTTGACAAAATGATTCAAAACCCCAGTTTTTGAATCAGTTGGAGTTTCGTCAACCTGTGAGATATTTTTAGGATTTCCTCAACCCATTAATTTCATAATCTAAGTTGTAAACCTTTCCTACAATTTCTGTAAATCTCTGGGATCTATACCCACGAACTTTTTGTTTTGGTTCTCTATATCTCACACGTAGGCAGAGAGGCAGGTAGAGAGAGAGGAGGAAGCAGAGAGCCCTTGGCAGAGAGCCCTATGTGGGGCTCAATCCCAGGACCCTAAGATTATGACCTGAGCCAAAGACAGAGGCTTAACCTACTGAGCCACCCAGGCGCCCATGATTCCCTATATCTTTGAGCAGTTTTTTTTCCCCTATAGCACACTGATCTCACTTTGATACTCAGCTCGCTCCTCTTTAGTTTCTACAACTGAAATCTGTCTCTTCAAGATTAGTATAGTCAGAAAACAAACTAAAATCAGAAGAACTGCTTGCAAAGGAAGGATTTACATCCCACCAATGTAAATCCTTTCTGTTTAGTCGCCCTCAGATTGAATTTTCCCTTCTAAAGTCTACAATCTTCTTCTGTTATACAGTGATAACCTTCTTTTCGGATGTTTTGGTGTCCTGAGTGACTTGGGTACCTCTTAGAAAATTTATAAAGGCATTTATCTTTAAAGCACTGACTATCTCTTAAATAATAATTCTGTATATAAAAATATCAATTACTAGGGCTTGTTCAATACAAATCCAAAAAATCTGAGAAAAAAAAGGGATAACGGGTCTACTCTTACCTGATACAAAGGCAGTAAGCATATGTTAATTAGAACAAAAGAGCACTGGCACAGGGAAAACTCATACTGAGGGGAGTAAAATGCAGAAATCTAGATATGAAGAATCTATTGGATTGATGGTACCAGAGTAGGGAGATTGGCAGAGACTACTAGTTTTCCCCTAATAGTCTTTTGTTGACTTTTCCCATAGTTCCATCAATTTTGGTGGGCACATGCATGCTCAAAATGAAGAATACTTTTTCCAGCATCTTTTGCAATATGTATAGCTAATAGAATAATTTTTGGTCAATGGAATTTAAGCTGAAGTGATATGAAGCAGCTTTTGGGAAACTGCCTTAAAAATAATTTATCTCTACACCCTTTTCTTGTTTTCTTCCTCATCTTATTCTTCATCCTATTGCTTAGCATACAAATGAAACCAATGTGAACCAAAGAATACCACATTTTGACTCACATTTGATTTGGACCCAAAAGCCCCACATTTTAGAGGTAGTAGGTCAGTGAGATAGCGTATGCCTCTGAGGATTTAATGGAGTAGAGCCACTATACAAACTCCAGACTATAGGGGTTTGTATACCTCCACCATAAGGGAGAAATGCACTTTTTCTTGTGCATGTCACTTTTATTTTTAGTACTTAACTCATAGGTAAACCTAATCCTGATTCAGGTGATGAGTGTGATCAGTGGGTAGAAAGATGGATTATTCTGTAAGCAGTACTAGAGAAACCAAATATGTATACAGGAAAAACTCTTGCTACTTCATTTTTCAAATCTAAATCCAGTTAAATCAAAATTTTAAACTTCAAAATTTTTAAAAACCCAAAATATAAGAAAGTAAATGAGACTATTTTATTTCTTGAAATGAAATAGGCCTTTCTAAGTAGAATGGTAAACAAAAAATTCATAAAGGAAAATAATCAATTTGAATATATGTTAAAAATTTGTAACTTCTGTATGGAAATATCTATACATATTCTACAAGTAAAACAAATAAAGAATGGATATAAATATTTCAATATAAATGACAATGGACTAATTTCTTAAATGTACAAGATGACCAACTGAATTAAATAATAAAGGATATGAAGAGAGAATCTGTAATAAAAAATCTGTAACCATTTAAAAAAGTGTTTATTTTCATTCATAATGAAACAAATAAAATATTAAAGATATCTAACAGAGAAAAAGACTAGAAATATAAGTATAAAAAATATAAATGAGGGAGCCTGGGTGGCTCAGAGGGTTAGCCTTTGGCTCAGGTCATGATCTCAGGGTCCTGGGATCAAGCCCCACATCGGGCTCTCTGCTCAGTGGGGAGACTGCTTCCCAGTCTCTTTCTCTGCCTGCCTCTCTGCCTACTTGTGATCTCTCTTTCTGTCAAATAAATAAATAAAATCTTAAAAATATATATATAAATAAAAACATATAAAAATATAAAATAAATGGAGCCTCAGTGTCTTGTGTAATAATATAAGGGGTCTATCACAATTATAGTATGTGTTACAAAAAGAGGGGGAATCTAAGCTTTAAAAAAATGTTTAAAAAAATAATGGCCCCAAACTTGCCACATTTGATGAAAGCTATAAACTTACAGATCTAAAATCTCAGTAAATTCCAAGGCAGCACAAGCACAAAGAAAACCATACCAAAACAGATTACAAATTGCTGTAAACAGGCACTGAAATGAAAAATTTTAAGGCAACTAAAGAAAAACAGACATAAAAAGGAACAAAGACCACATAGAAAAGAACAAAGATAAGGATGCACAGAATGCTTGCTTCAACTATGTAAGCCAAAGTAAAGTAAGAAGATTCTTTTAAGTGTTCAAATAAAAAAAAAATCTATCCACATGGAATTGTATGTAAAATATCCTTCCAAAAGGCAAAATAAAAATTCTTTCAAACCTAAACGAAAAAGCAGCATGAGTAAATTCATTATCAGAGGACGTATACTATTTGAAATGTTAAAAGATATTCTTCAAGTAGAAGGATGACACCAAATAGAAATCTATACACACAAAGGAATGAAAAATGCCACAAATAGTAAAAATGTGGGTAACAAATTGATAATTAGCATTTAAAATTATCTTTTTTAAATATATATTTTTAAAGATTTTATTTATTTATTTGACAGAGAGAAACAGAGCTAAGGAGAGAACACAAGCAGGGGGAGTAGGAGGGGGGAGAAGCAGGCTTCCTGCCCATCAGGGAGCCTGATGTGGGGCTTGATCCTGGAACTCTGGAATCATGACCCGAGCCGAAAGCAGACACTTAATGAGTGAGCTACCCAGTTGCCCCTTAAAATTATCTTTAAAAGATAACTGTTTCAAGCAAAAATAATTACTTACTGAGATTTGTAAAATAGAAGCAGAACAGATGACAACAATAGCAAAGAGATGGGAGAATATATATGTAGTTTTGTGAGGTTCTTATACTTATGTAGTATAACATTATTTAGATGGTAGAATGTAATAGGTAAATTAGAAACCATATTTTAAAACCTGAAGAAGCCACTAAAAATGCATAAGCCAGTAGTACAGATAAAACTGAATTCTAGAAAATACTTAAATTTTTAAAAAGGCAGGAAAAGGACAGAAATTGGGAAAAAATAGAAAATAAAAAGACAGGTGGTAGTTCCAAACTGAAGAACATTGATAATTACATTAAAATGATATGACCTAAATACTCCAAGTAAAGGGCAGTGGTTGTCATGGATAAAATAGCAAGATTCTACCATATCTGTCTATAAGCAAACCACTTCTAACATAAGGTCACAGGTAGATTTAAAGTAAGATGATAGCTATATAGATGCCATGAGCAACTAGTAGAAAGAAAGCTGGAGTGGCTATTTTAACATTAGACAAAATATATTTCAAATAATGTATATTATCAGAGATAAAGAGATATCTTTCACAATGATAAATAGGTCAATTAAAAATGGGCCAGCAAAGGTAATAATTTTAAATGTGTACATTCTCCGTAACAGAGCTTCAAAATTCATTAAGAAAAATGAAATTAGATAAATCTACGGTGTTAGCTGCAGGTTTCAACTCTCTTTTCTCAGCAATTATTCAAACATACATATGTGAAATGAGTAAGATTATAAAGATGTGAACAACTATATCAACCATATTGACCTATTTCATACTTATAGACATTCTATAGAATAACAATAGTTTTATGTTCTTGCGGCCCACATTCTGGGCCATAAAACAAGTCTCAGCAAGTTTTAGAAGACTGAAATCAAACCAAGCATAGTCTCTGATAACAAGAAAATTAAACTAGAGATCAATAATGAAAAGATACTCCGAAAAAGCTTTTTGGAGGAATCAGCAGTCAGTAAGGCTCTTGGAGAAAAGATTTCCACTAAAGTATGAGGCAGATGAAAGGACAATAAAGGCAATTCAAAAGGATCTAAAATTGTTTTGAGCAACTCATAAAGTTCATAATCAGGAAACATATAATATTTCCCTACACACTTTTATTTATATTTTCCCATTGAGTAAATGAAAATGCTTGGCAAATTTAAAGAAAAGATGTGTCTGTCATATAAGTGGGTATTATATGCAATAATGAATCACTGAACGCTCCATCAAAACTAAAAATGTACTATATATTGGCTAGTTGAAAATTAAAAAAAAACTGTATTATTTCAAAAGACTTGGGAATTTGTAGAATTCCATTCATTTCAGCAGAAAAACAACTATTTAGGGGAATGGTAAGGGGTAAGGGAGTGAGGATGATCTTTTCCTCAACTGTAGATCAGTAAAAGATAAATATTACAGGGGTGCTTGTGTGGATCAGTTGGTTAAGCATTTGACTCTTGATTTCAGCTCAGGTCAAGATGTCATGGTTGTGAGATTGAGCCCTATGTCGGGCTCTGAGCTGGGCATGGAGCTTGCCTGGGATTCCCTCTCCCTCTCCCTTTCCCTCTGCACCTCCCTACCTCTAAAATAAAAAGATTAATATTATATCATTAAAGGAGAATATTTTAGAAATACCAAGAATTTCATCTTGGAGCATGTAACCATTTATATGAACTTTGATACTAAAAATTCAGATGCTAAAATCTTTTGTGGGTTTCCCTACAGGAACAAGTACATCAGAAACTCAAGAGTTTGAAAATGTGAAGTTGCAACTATACAACTAAAATGGGTCAAGTCAATCTCCACAGGACTTATTTTCCCAGTTTGGATTAATACTATGGTGAGCAGTCCAATACATCAGAGCCCAACAATGAGTCCCTGTGCAAAATTTAGAAGGTAGCCTACTTCATCTCTGGAACTTTCTCATCTCCACTTTTTATCATCTGTCTCTTCCTTGCAAGAAATTTATTTCATGTTTATCAATTCAGCATCTTGCTCTTAGAAAATCTAAAACATCTGTAGAGAATATTCCTGTGGTAGTGAGAACAAAGTGAGGGTAGGTTTATATACTGGCAAAGTTAAAGAGGCTGTGAGAGCAACAGAAATCAAATCTTTCCTGTACAACATTTTATGTTTCATATCTAATTGATTTTAAGTTTACCTCTTTCTTTTGTGATCTGAGAAATTTTATACTCTTAAAATACTGATATGGACAAGTACAATCTTTAATTATTACTGAATAGAAAATTGGAAATTTAAAGAGTACATTATTAGTCTATGGCAGTCTAGATAGTTATTGACCCCTGAGTTCCTAATCATATAAGGTAAAAAGTTCCATTGATTAGGATTACAGAGCCTCCAGACACCAAACTCAGAAGGGAATATATACATTCAAACAAACTGAGGGTTGTAGAGTGGAGGGAGTAAGGGGGATGGGTGAGCCTGGTGGTGGGTATTAAGGAGGGCGTATCGCATGGAGCACTGGGTGTGGTACATAAACAATGAATTTTTGAACATTGACAAAATAAAATAAATTATTTTTAAAAAGAAAGTTTGTTCAGTTTTTTAAAAGACTATTTTTAGAGCAGTTTTAATTTTGCAATAATTCAGAGGAGGTACTGAGATTTCTCATATACTTACTGCCAACACACATGCATAGTCTTCCCCAATATCACTCACCATAATGGTACTTATTTTTTCTAAGAATAATTCTACAATGACATATCATAATCTCCTAACATTCATAGTTTACTTTAGGATTAACTCTTGATGTTGTACATTCTGTGGATTTAGACAAATGTATAATGAAATATATGTATCATTATAATATTGTACAGAGTATTTTCACGGCTCCAAAAATCCTCTTTGCTCTGGCAACCAGTGATCTTTTTACTATCTCCATAATTTAGCCTTTTCCAGAATGTAAGATAGTTGAAATCATACAGTATACAGCCATTTCAGATTGATTCCTTTCACTTGGTAATGTGCATTTAAGGTTTCTTTGTGTCTTTTCATGGATTGATAGCTCATTTATTTTTAGTGCTAAATAACATTTCATTGTCTGGATATACTGCAGTTCATCCATTCCCCTACTGAATAACAACTTGGGTGTTTCCAAGCTTTGGCAATTACAAACAAAGCTGCTATAAACATCAGTGTGTAGGTTTTTTGTGGACATAAGTTTTCAGCTCCTTTAGGTAAATACTAAGAAGTGCATTTGCTATATCATATAGTAAGAATTTTTAATTTTGTACAAAAAAAACCAAACAAACCACCAAACTATCTTTGAAAATGGCTATACCATTTTGCATTCCCACCAGCAAAGCATGAGAGTTCCTATTGCTCCACATTCTCACAGGTATTTAGTTTTGTCAGTGTTTCAGATTTTGACCATTCTAGTAGGCATATAGTGGTATTTCATCATCATTTTAAAGTATATTTCCCTACTGACATATTATTTAGAGCTGTTCAGTTTTTTTTCAAACATATCTGATCAAATATTAATGATCAACCATTATAATAACAATAAAAAAGGACTCCCATTTGGCACATGGATTGAATGTGTGGAGATGTTCAGAAGAGTAAAGAATATCTGTGTATTTTTCATTTTGATAATGTTAAGTTTGATGAATATACCTTGTAGTGAATACAGGGGTGACTGTAGGTCTTAGTTTATACTTTAGTTCCAGCATCACTTCTGGTTTGGCATTTCAGATTTCTAATTTCTTAATGAAGCATTATTCCTTTTTTTTTTTTTAAGATTTTATTTATTTGACAGAGAGAAACACAGCCAGAGAGGGAACACAAGCAGGGGGAGTGAGAGAGAGAGAAGCAGGCTTCCCGCTGAGCAGGAAGCCTGATGCGGGACTTGATTCCGGGTCTCCAGGATCATGACGTGAGCTGAAGGCAGTCGCTCAACCAACTGAGCCACCCAGGCGCCCCAATGAAGCATTATTCTTAATACTTGCATTTAAGTAAGCTTCTTATACAGAGAAATGCCAATTTACGAGCTTAACAATTTCAAATTTAATGTAGTTTTGAAGACAAGATCAAACAATTTTATGGAAGAGCTTTTTTTAAAAAAAATAAGGCCATATTAAAATACACTCTTCAAAAAAAGTCAGAGACACAGTAATAGAGATGAATATGGTTAAAAAACAGATTAAAGTACATTAACTGAATTGGGAACAATTATTCTGTAAGTTTTGATGTTCAGACAATAGAAAGTTTTTAAAATTTTTGCTTTAACGTGTGTGGATGTTATTTTCACTTTTCGAAGATAGAACTTTGATTTTGGAAAGAGTTCGGGAATAGAACCACTTTGTAGTTCTATAAATTGTATAAAATTTATTTTTCATTCAACAAACACTTCAAAAATTATAGAACTTTAATAATATTAGCAACCTCTTTTACTTTCAAGTGTGTCCTGGCTTGGGAGATAAATTTATATAGTCACTCTAGTAAAGATCAATGTAATTTAAATTATACAGGAATTAGGTGGTAAAGTTATTGTTTTTGGGCTTTCAAAAAAGAAAGTTAGAAGTTCATTAAAATATGCTAAAAAGTAAAAGAAGAATGTTTATAACTCTCACCTAAAGTAACCATTCTTCTGAAAGAAATGAGAGTGTTTTGATAAAAATGTCTCCATTTTCCTAAAATAACATAGCTAGTAGACCCAATAGTATCCTATTGTATAAGGTGTCCAAAGTACTTCATATAGGAATTTTAAACTTAGACATGTCTGCATTTTGAGGTGAGAGTATTCCTTTACTAAGTGCAACACAAGAGCCGTTAAATTCAATAGCTCTAGTTGTGCAACATATTCAGATCACTCGGTCTCATGGAGAACAAGGGAGATGGATGGTGTGTTCTGAGGTCCCTCCCAAATCTGACTGGAGGCCTAGGTTCTAGGTTCTAGGTAAAGCTAGAACTTTCCCCCACATTCAATTTCTGTTTGCATGTTATTTCCACTTCTGAAGCTTCAGGTCGTTTGGAGCTTTTAAGTCTATAAGTTATTTTAGGATCCTTTTCCCTAACAATATAGTGCTATCCAGTTTTGTCCTGTAGTTTCATGTTTATTTCAACCTGGCAAAACTCAGGTGGATTAAAAGTAATTGGTAGGTTTAAAGAAATGAGAGCTTCCTACAACATTGGAACAAAGCAACCTAGGCAATTCTAATGGTATTCTAAACTTGATATGTTGTTTATTTTCCATTTGCTAGCAAATTTCCCCTTCCCCTAATTCCTCAGCTTTTCTGCCTTGTTTTGGGCTTTGGAGGCTGACCTCTATGGAGTAGTTAACCAAGGTCCTTTATTCTATGACTTTCTTTTAGGTTTTGCCAATGAGGAGCACCAGTGTAAAATTGGAGAAAGGTTGGGATATTCATTCTCCTGTTCTCTCCCTGTTATACTACACTCTGGTAGTTGCTGAGCCTCTAAGGCCACAGTTCCTCTCAGGTAGTCTTTTCCCACAGTTTTAGTTCTCATCAGCTTCTTGGTAGGACTGCTGTCTGTTGTTGCCTCTTCAGGCCTCATAGTGACAATGGTTTCTTGTTTATAGTTCCCGTGTACTTGGATCACACCTTTCTGGCTGCCCTGGCCCTGCTTACACCTCGGTAAGTAATCTCTTTCAAAATGTATTCAATTCAACCCTTTGACTATGTCATTTGTTTCCTGTAGAACCCTGACTGGTAGGTCTGGTATTACCAAAATGAATGTCTCTGAATTTAACTTCTAATTCCACACTGTTAGAAGTATGAAGTATTGGTAGCTCTGGGGTTTGTTTTGGAATCAGTGGCAAGTGAAACTTAAATTTCATTAAAAATGAGCAAAGTAACATGATTTTACCTGCCTTCTAGATATTTCTGAAAGCATAAGAAATAGGGAATATTCTCAATCTATACTACAACACTGCTACTTAATGATGAAGAATCCAGAAAACTTAGTTTGGGAAAACTTCTCAGTCATTGAACCACAAGTGCTGCTTGATGTAGAAATTGTGAGTTGCCATAGGTTTTCATTAAATTAAATATCCGAAGGCAACAATCCTGAGACACATACAGTCTGAACCACCTTCATAAAGTAGATTGAAATGTTTACCATTATGCTAGGCTACTCTGTGGTGATTCCAGGGATGATGACAAGGCATTTTGCTCTTATCCCTTCATTGGGAAAAAAACAGTTGCAACCCAGATGTCACTTGGGACCGCCATGACCCTTACAGAGTGTGCCAAACACCCAGTTTCAGAACACAGAATGTCCAGTGGCCTCCCAGTGACCTCTGCAAATGTCTGACAAACATCTAGTGTATCTTTTATTTTCATTCCAGCATCAATTAGATTCAGCATCTTGCACAAACTTAACACAGAATTTTTCTTCATTCCTGCTTTTGTAGGAAACCCAAATACATGAACTACATTATGATTTGTAGATTTAATGAAAAATTCTGAGATCACCATGAAGAAATCACTGAAAAATATACTGCCACCTTTTCTTTGCTACCCTTCTTTCCTTTTTGTCTCTCCTCACACTCCCCTCCATTTTCTCTCCTGCTCTTTCACTCCCCCTTTTCCTTCTGCTCTCTCTCCCATCTTCATGCTGTTTATTCCATAAATACTTATTCATTACATATGACTGAATCTCTGCCTTTAGTGATGGTACCTATAATCCACATTGTCATATCTACTGCCTTTTGAAGGAAATTCTATTGGACATATTTTTTCTCTGCTTTAATGCACAAATAATATATGCAAGTGCAATTACTGGGAAAATGCCCAATTAATTGTTCAGAGAAATCTAAAGCTCTACTGCAAAGAGACTATGTCTTTAAGAAATTAACTAGAGGGGGGGCAAGATGGCGGAAGGCTGGGTGATCCCATTTCGGGGAGTCCCCTGAAGTGAGCTGAATTCCTGCAAAAAACACTGCAAGAACACTGTGAGCACCCATGAAATCAGCTGAAATGTAATATTTCACACTTCTGGATCTCTACAGGGGAAGAAGAGCATCGACAAAGAGGTAGAGTGGAGTGGGAGCGATCAGAGGGATATCCAAAGATGAAGGGACATGGGGGAGGGAGCCCACAGAGGTGACCCATTGGAAAGCAACACCCCAGCACAGAAGTGCTCTGTGTCTGGGGAACAACAGCAGATTATGGTCTGATTAAAAGCAAACAAAAAATGGAGTGCCGGAAGGGCAGCCAGGGAAACTGGGATAGATCTGCAGAGAGAAAGCGCTCCCTGGTGCCGAACACCATGGACTGAATTGCCTACTTAAAACTGCTACTCCCCCCCACTTTTTTTTTTTCTCCGCTGCTTTTCTCTGCCCCTTGGGCCAGGTGTGGACCCACAGGGGAGGCAATTTTGCAGACTCAAGTTCCACGTGCAGGGCTGCGGGACCTCAGTCCCTCCTGCATGGGTGTGCACCACAGACTCCCTGGGCAGAGACAAGGTCACAGGACCCAAAACCAGTTGCGGTTTCCATGGCACTAGAAGAAACAACAAGCAGGGGCTTTGGGCGCCAATCTGACCAGCGGCTGCAAATGTGCCTGGTTGTAACAGGCGGCCAAAGGAGAAGATACAGGGAGAGGCTGTGAGCCCTGCACCATCCAGAGGGCTGGTAGCTGAGGGCTCTCTCTGGGAAGGAGGTCTGGGTTCAGACACCTTGCTCTGGCCTGACTTCCTGAAAAGCTGCAAACAGCTGCAAAAGAACAAACCCTGCAGAGAACTAAAGCCTGAAAACATGGTTGCCATGGAGCCCAGCCCCTAGGAAGAAGGCGGGGACTCATCCAGGTAGAAGGGACTGAAAAACAGTGCGGCAGGCCCCACCCCCAGAAAGCGAGCCAGAAGAACAAGAGGACAACACCAAAACAGTAAAACCCCAATATTAGGGGAAAGGTAACATATTAAGTTCCTGGTACTATCCCAAAAGCTGTACGCTTTATAGATACAGCTTTTTATTTTCTTTTTTAACTTTTTTCTATTTTAATTTTAAGGTTTCCACTTTAAATTTAAAAATTCGTTCTCATGGTTATTGTTCTTTTAATTTTTAACCCACTTATTATTACAACGTGATACTTAATACAACACTGAATAATAACTTTTTACCTCGAAAATTTTTCAAACACATACCTGTGTTTTCTGTTGTTGTTGCTACTCTTGTTTGTTCTTTCTGTTTTTTTCCCTTCTTCTCTCTTCTTTTCTTTATTATTTTTTCTTTTAAATATACATCTAGTTATAAGCTTCAACGTAATCCTGCATTCCTGTTCAATATTATCCCTATATACAAACCAGTTCTAATCTCCGCATATCTTTAGAAAGTGGACTCCTCAAACACTAATAACAAGACAAATCCAGGAGGATCTGAAATACTTTCCTTGCCTACAAGGAGGGTTTGTACTCATCTTCCCGCCTTATTCTTTCAGTGTTTCTTTGTAATTGTTTTTGCCTTTGTAATATGTAAATACTGGACTTGGGGATCATTCGGATTGGGCTTAGCTTTTTGATATCTTCAACTTTCTTTTACTCTTGATGGTCTTCTTCTTTACCCAGTTGTAGTTTGTTCCATATAAATCCTACCATTGGGGCCCACTCTGGCCGTCTTTTTTTTTTTTTTTTTTCTCTTCTTCTCTCTCTTTTTTCTTTCTTCTTCCTTTTCGGTGGTGACTTCTGATTGCTCCAAACCTTCCAGCAAACAATTCACCTGGATAGTGGTTGACATATTCAACTATACATCCCCTCAACCACTCCACACCAAAATGACTCGGAGGAGGAACAACCAACAAAAGAAAAACCCAGAGACTGAAACTCCTGTCACAGAATTACTGGAAATGAACATAAACAATATGACAGAAATAGAATTCAGGGTAGCAATCATCCAAGCAATGGCTAACTTGGAAAAGAACATTAGTCTCAAGATAGAAGCTCTAATGACAGAAGTGAAAGCCAAGGTTAGAAAGGCTATTAATGAGATGCAACCTAATTTAAATACGCTAACAGCTAGAGTAAGTGAAGCTGAGATCGTATTAGTGATTTAGAAGACAGATGGATTAAGAAGGAGGAGCAAGAGAAATCTTGGAACAAATAGTTAAATCCCATTAAAATAGAATTAGAGAAATAAATGATCCCAAGAAATGCTCCAATATCAGAATTATTGGAATCTCTGAAGGAGTTGAGAGAAAGAGAAGCCTAGAAGATATAGTTGAACAAATCATGGATGAAAACTTCCCTAATCTGCGAATGAAACTAATGTTCATGTACTAGATGCAGAGAGGACATCCCCAAGATCAATGAGGCCAGAAAAACCTCCAGGCACATAATTGGAAATTCATGAATCATAAAATCAAAGAATATGTCTTAAGGTCAGCTAGGGGGAAGAGATCACTTATGTATAGAGGGAGGACCATCAGAATAATGTCAGATCTATCCACAGAAACCTTGAAAGCCAGATAGGGCTGCCAAGACATATTCAGGAAATTACAAGACAAAAATATGCAACCAAGGATAATGTACCCAGCAAGGTTGACTTTCAGAATGAATGGAGAGATAAAGAGCTTCCAGGACCACCAAGGTCTAAGAGATTATGTGACCACCAAGCCAGCACTACAAGAAATACTAAGAGGGGTTCTTTAAAAGGGAAATGATCACAAGAGTGACACAGAACCGAAATTTATAGAGGTAATCTATAGAAACATGAACTTCACAGGTAACATGATGTCAATACAAATGTATGTATCAATAATCACTCTCAATGTGAATGGTCTAAATGCTCCAATAAAGAGGCACAGGGTTGTAGACTGGGTAAAATGACAGGACCCATCTATATGCTGTTTACAAGAGACACATTTAGAACCTAAAGACACTTCCAGATTGAAAGTAAGGATGGAGAACCATCTTTCATGCCAATGGACCTCAAAAGAAAGGCGGGGTAGTGATTCTCATATTAGACAAATTAGATTTTAATTTAAAGACTGTAGTCAGAGACACAGAAGGACACTACATCATTCTCAAAGGGTCTATACAACAAGAAGATCTAACAATTGTAAATATTTATGCACCCCACATGGGAGCAGCCAACTACATAAGCCAACTGTTAAGCAAAATAAAGAGTCATATTGATATGAACACATTAATTGTAGGAGATCTTAACACACCACTCTCAGCAATGGAAGGATCATCTAAACAGAAAATCAGCAAAGAAACAAGAGCCTCGAATGTCACATTGGACCAGATGGATCTCATAGATATATTCAGAACATTCCACCCTAAAACAGCAGAATACTCATTCTTCTCGGGTGCACATGGAACTTTCTCCAGAATAGACCACATACGAGGTCACAAATCAGGACTCAACTGATACCAGAAGGTTGAGATTATTGTATATTCTTGTATATTCTTGTATATTCTCTGACCACAATGCCATGAAACTGGAACTCAACCGCAACAAAAATTTCAGAAGAAAATCAAACACTAGGAAGCTAAAGACTATCTTGCTCAAGAATATCTGGATCAACCAGGAAATCAAAGAAGAACTGAAACACTTCATGGAAACCAATGAGAATGAAGATACATCAATCCAAAACCTATGGGATACAGCAAAGGCAGTCCTAAGGGGGCATACCTACCCATTGAAGCCGCACTGAAAAAAATTGAAAAATCCCGAATATACCAACCCTCATTACACTTTAAAGAACTGGAAAATCAACACAAAATTAAACCAACCCCTCACACAGACGGGAAATAATTAAGATTAGAGCAGAGATCAATGAAGTAGACACTAGAGATACAGTAGAACACAGCAACAAGACTAGAAGCTGGTTTTTTTAAAGAATCAATAAGATCAATAAACCATTGGCCAAACTCATCCAAAAGAAAAGGGAGAAGACCCAAATTAATGAAATTATGAATGAAAGGGGAAAGATCATGACCAACACCAAGGAAATAGAAACAATCATCAGAAATTACTATCAACAATTATATGCCAATAAGTTTAACAACCTAGAAGAGATGGATACATTCCTAGAAACCTATAAACTTCCAAGACTGAAACAGGAAGATATTGACAATCTGAATAGACCTATATCTAGTAACAAGATTGAAGCAGGATCAAAAACCTCCCCCAAAACAAGATCCCAGGACCAAATGGATTCCCTGGGGAATTCTACCAAACATTCAAAGAAGAAATAATACCTATTCTCCTGAAGCTGTTTCAAAAGATAGAAAGAGAAGGAAAACTTCCAGACTCTGTCTATGAAGCCAGCATTACTCTAATCCCCAAACCAGACAAAGACCTCATCAAAAAGGAGAACTTCAGACCAATATCGCTGATGAATACGGATGCCAAGATTCTCAACAAAATCCTTGCTAAAAGGATCCAACAATATATTAAAAAGATTATCCACCCTGACCAGGTGGGATTTATCCCAGGGATGCAAGAGTGGTTCAACACTCACAAATCAATGAATGTGATAGAACAAATCAATAAGAGAAGAGAGAAGAACCACATGGTACTCTCAATTGATGCAGAAAAGCATTGGACAAAATACAACATCCATTCCTGATCAAAACTCTTCAAAGTATAGGGAAAGAGGGAACATTCCTCAACCTCATAAAATCTCTCTATGAAAAACCCACAGCGAATATCATTCTTAGTGAGGAAAACTGACAGCCTTCCCTGTGATATCAGGAACAAGACAAGGATGCACACTCTCACAACTACTGTTCAACATAGTATTAGAAGTCCTAGCAACAGCAATCAGACAACAGAAAGAAATAAAAGGTATCCACCTTGGCAAAGAGGAAGTCAAACTCTCTCTCTTTGCAGATGACATGATACTCTATGTGGAAAACCCAAAGGACTCTACCCCCAAACTACTAGAACTCATACAACAATTCAGTAATGTGGCAGGATACAAAATCACTGCACAGAAATCAGTTGCATTCTTATACACTAACAATGAAAATATAGAAAGGAAAATCAGAGAATCGATTCGTTTACTATAGCCCAAAAACCAAAAGATACTTAGGAATAAAACTAACCAAAGAAGTTAAGGATCTGTACTCAGGGAACTACAGAACACTCATGAAAGAAATTGAAGAAGAGACAAAAAGATGGAAGAGCATTCCATGCTCATGGATCAGAAGAATAAACATTGTTAAACTGTCTGTACTTCCCAGAGCAATCTATATTTTCATGCCATTTCAATCAGATTCCACCAACATTCTTCAAAGCATTGGAACAAACAGTCTTAATATTTATTTGGAACCAAAAAAGACCTCGAATTGCTAAGGAATTTTTGAAGAAGAAAAACAAAGCTGGAGGCATCACGTTACCTGACTTTGGGCTTTATTGCAAAGCTGTGATCACCAAGACAGCATGGTACTGTCACAAAAACAGACAAATAGACCAAAGGAACAGAGTAGAGAGTCCAGATATGGACCCACAAATCTATCGTCAAATCATCTTCGACAAAACAGGAAAAAATACCCAGTGGAAAAAGGCAGTCTCTTCAATGAATGGTGCTGGGAAAATTGGACAGCTACATATAGAAGAATGAAACTAGACCATTCTCTTACACCAAACACAAAGGCAAACTCGAAATGGATGAAAGACCTCAGCGTGAGGCAGGAATCCATCAAAATCCTGGAAGAGAACATAGGCAGTAATCTCTTTGACATCGGCCACAGCAACTTCTTTCAAGACACATCTCCAAAGGCGAGGGAGACAAAAGCGAAAATGAACTTTTGGGACTTCATCAAAATAAAAAGCTTCTGTACAGCAAAGGAAACAGTCAACAAAACAAAGAGGCAACCCATGGAATGGGAGAGGATATTTGCAAATGACACTATAGACAAAGGACTGATATCCAAGATCTATAAAGGATGACTCAAACTCAACATCCAAAAAGAAGACGAACACATCAAAAAATGAGCTAGAGACATGAAGAAGCACTTCTCCATAGAAGATATACAAATGGCTAACAGACACATGAAAAAATGTTCATCATCACTAGCTATCAGGGAAATTGAAATCAAAACCACACTGAGATACCACCTTACACCAGTCAGAATGGCCAAAATTAACAAGACAGGAAACAAGTGTTGGAGAGGCTGCTGAGAAAGGGGAACCTTCTTACACTGTTGGTGGGAATGCAAGTTGGTGCAGCTGCTTTGGAAAACTGTGTGGAGATTCCTCAAAAAATTAAAAATAGAACTACCCTATGACCCTGAAATTGCACTACTGGGCATTTACCCCAAAGATACAGATGTAGTGAAAAGAAGTGCCATATGTACCCCAATGTTCATTGCAACAAAGGCCACAATCTCCAAACTGTGGAGGGAGCCGAGGTGCCCCAATACAGATGAATGGATAAAGAATATGTTGTACATATATAAAATGGAATACTACACCTCCATCAGAAAGGATGAATATCTAACTTTTGTAGCAACATGGACTGGATTGGAAGAGATTATGCTGAGTGAAATAAGCCAAGTAGAGAAAGTCAAGCATCACATGGTTTCACTTACTTTTGGTGCATAAGGGGTAATATAGAGGATGGTAGGAGAAGGAAAGGGAATGGGAAGAAGGGTAATTCTGGGAGAGAAACGAAACATGAGAGACTTTGGACTCAGAAACAAACTGAGGGTCTTGAAAGGAAGGGGTGGGGGATGGGAGAGCCTGGTGGTGGGTACCGAGGGCAAGTATTGCATGGAGCACTGGGTGTGGGGCATAAACAATGAATCTTTGAACACTGAAAAAATAAAATAAAAATTTTAAAAACAGAAATTAACTAGAGAAGAAAGATTAATAAAAGTGCATGTTCCCAGTGGTGGGTACTGGGGACACCTAAAGCGTGGAGCACTGGGTGTGGGGAATGGGGAATGGGGAATGGGGAATGAATCTTGGAACACTGGAAAAAAAAAATTTAGTAACAATAAAAAAAAAAGTGCATGTTGAACTTCTCAAGAATCAAAAGAGTCTCAGATCTTTAAAATATATAATATTTCCAAATATTTTTTTAGCGGTCAGAATCTGTGAATTAATAAATCTTGGCAAAACTCTTTAGAATAAATGACTATGTACTACATTTGGGGTCAGATTGGGGACAGCAAAGGTCATACCAACAGAATTTGCCTCTCTAAGTCAGAATCATTTTCCAGATATGCTAGTCATCCCTGTCATACGTTGAGTTTCCAGGGAAAGGATAATGAGATAAAATTTGTGTACAAAAATATATTAAGAGAAAAAAAGAAACCAAACAAGGGTGTATTTTTAAGCAAAGCTCTGTGGAGGGTAGCTTCTTTTAAATCTGCAAGATCAGAATGTGAGTTATGTTCCACCCTGTGAGAAAGGTTTCCTCATGTCAACCAGGTACTTCTGGCTTGGGAACAAAGTGGCTCGACCTGAGGGAAGTCCTCCAGGGGAGTCACAGGGCAGGCTCTTGCAAGCAAAAGCACTTCAAAGCCAGGTGGAGGAGCACTGTGGTAATTTAAAAAATTTAAATCTTCCCAAAGTCTCCAACACTCTTCCCACAAAAGGGAGCCAAATCCTTCTTCTTTTAAATGTGGGCTTGCCCCAATGACTCACTTCTAGTGAACAAAATGCAGCAGAACTAACACTGTAGGGATTCCAAATCCAGCTTCAAAGAGGTGTTATACCTGACTGATTCTGATTCCTCTTAGAACTGAAGTATTATGTAATGAGGAAGCCCCGGCCACATGGAGATGTCTGGATGACAGCTCCAACTAAGATCTGAGCCTATAGCCAGCATCAACCACAGACATGTGAATAAGGTGGATTTCCAACGATTTCATCCCTCAGCCTTCTGGCCAATGCCCCAGACATCATCAGCAGAGGCCATTCTGCCCCTGCCATGCTTGGTTCAAACTCCTGAATGGTAGAATCCAGGAGCATAGTAAATGGTTCGTCACTGAACTATGGGGTAATTTGTAACCCAGCCTTAGGATCTAGAACAGGCAGAGAGAATATAAACATTTCTGTGAGAAGTTTCTGAAGAAATATGGGTGTTCACAATACTGCAATCTGTGACAGTAATAATGATATTTTTTGACCAAGAGATTGTGAACACCATTTCTGCGTCTGGTAACTGGATAGACCCATGGGATAGTGTGATTTAGGGAAAAGAATACTGGCTATGGAGTCATAAGACCCGGGTTCAAATTCCAGTTTGGCCGTAAGTCTCTGAATCTCTTATAAGTTTGTTTTTTTTAAACCAGTACTATACACATAATTATCCCTATCTGACAAGGTTGTTTTTGAGGACTGAATAAGACAGGATATGCAAGAGTATCTGAGATACAATACTGTGTGTAGAATCTCAGTGAAGCTACTTTCTCCATCAGAATGTGTGCTCACTTCATAAAGATCAATGCTGTTTCACCCAATTCTTGTACAGTCAAATGGTTCTGCTTGCTAACAGAGGAGAGGCTCCAACTTTTTCTTTGACTTACAAATTTCTCTGAGCTAGAAAACCTTTTTCTATTTCATTAATGGTTCTAAAGAACACTCTAATCAACTTATTTTTCCAATACTAAATAGATGGTCGGTACAGGTAATGTCTTAAAGAGCATTTATAGTCCTCCTTTTAGGGTGCCATTATTATTAAATAATGTGGCCTTTTCCATTATAGAAACCATCTTGACTGTTGGGAGCACTGTCAAAACCATATTTGGTAAACCAGGAATGAAATGCATCCTTATTAAGTTATTCAACAATTTTAATGTTTGCATTTGGAACCATTCACAGAGTTCTTTTTAAGCTATTAATTTCATATGAGGCAAGAAGACATGTCTAGACAAATGTTCCTCAAAGGAAGTATTTTAAAATAAAGCCTTTTCTGACATGGCTATATACTCTTGTGCCCAAACATTTTACTTTGAACTCACTGTGATATTTGCTTTCTTGAAAGCAAACTAATGTTCTCTGAATTAACTAGACTTCAGAGAGTTCTGAATTTTACGACAAATTTTCAGGAGTGTAAAAAAACTTAGTTTTGTTAACAGAAAGCCTTTTGACATAATATTTTTATGAAGACTTTTTTTTTGTTTAATGAGATTTATGGGCCCATGGACATAAAAAATAATGGGGAGACCATATGCTGGTCTTAGAAGGGTCCAATATGAATACAGTAAAATTCAAAATAAGAACCTTTGTGATTTGTAGTGGCATATCATTCAGTTTTGGTAGAATGACCTGCCAAGACCATGAAATTTTAAAATCTTACTTGGCATCCATACATTACTGATTTTCTCAATAAACTGTGTTTGGCCATTTTAATATAATTCAAATTGTTGATTATGCAAAGTAATTAATCCAGCAGAACTCAAGACTGTTATAAAACTGTTTGACTAATTTATCTCACCAGTAAGAGGCTTTCCAGGCAAAAGCACTGGAGTCGGTTTCAAGGCTCTCTCCTGTCTGATTATTTCTTCTCCAGCACTATCTCTAAAGAAGTGCCTTCATAAATCACTTCCACACAAATCTGCATACCATATTTGAAATGTGACCCACAAAGATGTCCCACTGCCATCATCCCTATGGCATCAGCTCTGAAGAGTTTTAACTTTCTTATAACTCTGTGTTGTCATTCATTCATGAAATGACTATCACTGAGGCCTATTGTGTGCTAGGCACAGTTCTAAGCACTGAGATATAGCAGTGAACAAAACAGATAAAGATCCCAGCCTTTATGATGTACATATTACAGGATGGGGAGACAGATGATGATAAGCAAACTAAAAAAATGTATATGTCTGATAGTGACAAATAGCATAGAGAAATATAAGAAAGGAAAGTGAATGCGGAGAGTTGGAATTACTCTTTTACATGGGGTGATATAGGATAGCCTCACCTGGAAGGTAACATTTCAGCAGAGAACTGAAAGAGATGAGGAAACAAGCCATTCAGATACTTGGGAGAAGAACAGTCCAAGAAAAGAGAGCATCAAATGTGAAACCTTTGAGGTGAGAGCTGGGTTGACAAATACAAGATATACCAAAAAGGCCATTGTGGTTGGAGCAGAGGGACAAGTGGGAGATAACAGAGGTGTGGTCTAGACCTCCCAGTTCAATTCATACAATGAGCACAAGAATAAAAGGAGTCACTGAAGACAAAATAAATAATATGTCAATAATAGAAGTTATAGAAATTCCTCTCTTTAGAGGGTGGAAAAGGTAAAGAGGTAGTAAAGGATATAAAAAAAGGAGATGACAATGGGATCCTGGGAGAAAGCAGTGTCACAAAGCCTTGGAAAGAGAAATTCGTAAAAGAGTCTAGTCAACAGTATCAACTGAGTATCTACTGTTTCATATTCTACTTGAAAACAAGAACTAAGTAAAAGTAAAAAAGTAAAGACTATGTAAAAGCCTTTTGATTTGGTAATCGGAGGTTACAAGAGATTTTTAAGAGCTTCCCCTGAAAGCGTGGATGTCAAGTTGGGAAGTAAGAGAAGAGTGAGTGGTGAAGAAAAGCAGGTAGCATATGTGGACTGAGTGACTTCTCTGCCTCTTTCCCCACCCCACCCCTTCTTTTTCTTTCTTTCTTTCTTTTTTTTTTTTTTTGGATGACTTTAATCATAAATGTGAAAAGGGAGATAGGATTTCTGTACTTTAAAAGCACAGAAAGTATTTGTAAGAATAGCTATTGGCCTTCCCTTTTTGTGAATATGTGGCCACTGCAGAATTCAAAATATGAAATCACTGCAGAATTCAAAATCAGCCTGATGTTCACAGTATGTTTCAGTTAGGGAACATACAGTAGCATATAGTCTTATTAGGATGAGACACAATCTCTCCTTTAGTTGGCTCTTAAGATTAAAATTAGTTTTTTTAAAGGATTTTATTTATGTATTTGACACAGAGAGAGAGACAGAGAGAGAGAGAGAAAGAGAGAGAGAACACAGGCAGGGGGAATGGGTCCCCACTGAGGAGGGAGCCTGATGTGGGACTTGATCCCAGGACCCTGGGATCATGACCTGAGCTGAAGGCAGATGCTTAACCAACTGAGCCACCCAGGCGCCCCTAAAAATCAGTTTTTGTTAGTTTTTTTTTATTCACCCCCACGCCTCACTCCATTGTTAATTTGACAAGATTTAGTTATTCCAGTTCATTCTGACACACTTATTAAGACAATAGAAGTAGTATTTCTAAATTGTTACTATTAAAATAGATCAATGATAATGACTTTGGTGAAAGGATTAGCCAAATCCCTTTGGTTATAAAGACACTTTCTAGGTCTTTTAAAAAATTTTATAATTGCTTAACAAATTTGACAGATGTATGCTAAGCGAACTGGCAGGCACTTTAATTTTGTGCTTTGTACAATTCTTAGGGTAATGCTGACATTCAATAAATGTTATATATTAATATTAATATTTTCCATGTTGCCTTCATTATGTTTTTATACCTCGATTAAATGATTACACTGGAAGCGAACCAGACGATCAGATGATTATAAAATGTCTCACCCCCAAAAGTCAAAGATCAACATGTTAAAATCCAATGCCGCTCTTCATAAGCGACCAAAGAAAGCACATTTATGACATTACATATAAGGTGTGATTTGCTTTTCTCTCCTTAAACTAGGGAACAAAATGAACATCAGATGGTGTTTTTGGCTAGTTTGTCTTCCCATGACATGCTATTAGAATATCTTTGGGTCAGCTATATTTTGTCTTCATAAAAACAGTAAGAAGCTGAACTTGAAAACTTTACTAGAAGAGAAAAATTTTTATTGTAGAAATTGGTGCTATGGCTTTCTCAGGCACTGCCCCATCAGAAGCTAGATCCCAAAGAAGTGTAAACGGAAGGTTAATGCCAAATAAATCAATCATGCTAGTAAAGTTCTTGGTGGGGAATACTAAGAGTGATATAGTATCTTATCAATTAGGGAGTCCAGTAAAACTTCCCTGCTAGAAAGATTTGTTTAAATAAAGGGATACTGGGTATGGTGCATCAAAATTAATCTTGGGACACTGAAAAAAATAAAATAAAATATAAAAAATAAAAAGAAAAAGAAAGAAAGGGAAATCATTCCATTCCAAATAATCTAAATCAATACTAAATGTGAGGAAAGATGTGGGTGAACTGAGGAAATAGTTCACAAAATATATACTATAAAGTCTAGAGGAAGACCCAAGGCTAATCTTAAAACACCATTTAAAACATTCTAATTGAATTTTCCAACTCTTTTAGGAAAAAATGTATTTTGCTTTGGCTTGCATTTTTGCTTTGTGACTCTTCAGTTATAGCATTAATTGGGTTTTGTTTAAAAAAAAAACTGTGGTTTTTTGGGGGGTACCTGGGTGGCTCAGTTGGTTAAGCGACTGCCTTTGGCTCAGGTCATGAATCGAGCCCCGCATCGGGCTCCCTGCTCCGTGGGAAGCCTGTTTCTCCCTCTCTCACTCCCCCTGCTTGTGTTCCCTCTCTAGCTGTGTTTCTCTCTGTCAAATAAATAAATAAGATCTTCAAAAACAAAACAAACAAACACAAAACCTGTGGTTTTCAAAAAAATATTTATATTACAATGTCAAGTGGGTGTTCTTAGACTCAAAATGACCCTTTAAAATGCAGGTGTTTTCCCATCATACAGGGCTAAACAGGATCTTTTGGATTTAACAAAATTTTACTACAAAATGTGTTACACTTTTATTGTCAATGGTTTAATGATGAAATATTTGATTGACAGCAGCAAATCAGGAGTAGCTGATTAATAGTGGGAGAAATTTGTTATGTGAATGCAAAAATCTTTGTACATCAGAGATGTTTGATTGCCATGTGAAGAAGGGATAGGTCTTCACAGGGGTATTTGGGTGGGGATGACAGATAGTACCATTAAGTTGTTCTTCTTTCAACAGGCTCCTGCCTCTTCTTTCCTCAGCTAAGATATATACCAGAAACTATTGATTGAAGAATTATTTTGGAATTCTGATACATTCAAATTCTAAATGTTGATTGATATTTGTGGTATGGAAATTTCAGATTCCTTTCTTCCTTTTTCAATATCCCCTACTCCATGTAACACCTCTAGATTAACAGTATTTGAAGACAATCGGTATTACTTTTCAAACCTAAAGGACTTTTGTTCTTTACATTAGCTTAAGAAACAGGATTAAATGTACTTTTTCCTTTCAAAAATTAATTTAGTTTTACTAGAAGATGCTCATATATACTTAGGGTTGATACTGATTGGGACTGAGATCTCCTCTGGCAATGGTGAAATATCTTCAGTACAATTCTATACACAGTCATTATTACTCTATTAGGCATATCTTTAATAAAATAATTAATACATATTAGAAGGAAGGTAGTCAGTCCCTCTATAGGAAACCAATATGTTTCTGTAAAGGCATTAAGAGGAGGAAGTTGCCATTTACATATTACTATTTTTCTGCTTCTGCCTCCTAAATAGATTTACGTGGCTTTTGTCTTTGTGGGTGTTGTGGGGTTTGTGATATTAATTAGGATGTAAAATTTGTTGAGAGTGGTTTCCCCTTAATAACAGAATAAAATAATTTAGCCCATTTATAGTTCTTAGCATTTTTATATCATGTTCTACATGGCTATAAATGTATTAGAGAAAAGCAAAAACTATGGATGCTCTTGTATTTCATCACTCTTTAAAAAAATATTTTCTTTGCTTTAAAAGGCCATTTTCATAAACACTCCCTACCCTTGTTTTGGGTTTTCCCTAACTTACTTTAGAACATGTCATGGATTCAGTTCTGTGGAGTTATTAGCTGCAAGTGCAGTCTGAGGCAGTGTGGTTAGATGTATAGCCAGTTGATAGTTAAAAGGACTATAACTGGGATGCCTGGGTGGCTCAGTTGGTTAAGCGACTGCCTTCGGCTCAGGTCATGATCCTGGAGACCCGGGATCAAGCCCCACATCCGGCTCCCTCCTTGGCAGGAAGCCTGCTTCTCCCTCTCTCGCTCCCCCTGCTTGTGTTTCCTCTCTGGCTGTATTTCTCTCTGTCAAATAAATAAAATCTTTAAAAAAAAAAGGACTATATATTTTTCATTAACTGGTTTCCATTTCAAATTCTTATTAAAAATAGTTGGTAAGGCAGAAGGCAATCAGGGCAGAAATTTTAGTGGACAACAATAGTTGCCATGAGGTCAGAAAGCCTTTCCTCCTCAAAGTTGTCATTTGCAAGTCCTGTGGATAACAAATGTTCTGCTGATCAATCACCTCTCAAAGGAAAGTCTACATATTTAGGCTTTCAATTCCAGACATTCTTTTTTCAACATCTTCTGACGTTGATTCTGGTACCAAACCAAAAAAGATTGTGGGTTCAAACTACTAGGAAGTAATTAGGTGTTGATGGACTGTACCGTCTGCTGGCATTATGGGAGATGAGGGCCTTGGATCTGAGATCCTAGTGTCCAAATTCAGTATGGCAGACCACCCACAAGATCAGTCTTCTGACAACCCTCAGGAAAATGCCTACTGCAAGAGACCACGAGCCAAGGAACAAACTAAGCTAAGCACAGATTCTTTTAATAGAAAAATCTCTCTTTCTAAACACACACACACACACACACACACACACACACATGCACAAACACACACACCCAAATGGATGTGCAACTTATAATTCATCCAATATCCTACCTTTAATCACCTCCTAATATGGCCAAACTAATATAACACAACCTCTTTCTAACCTTGGTTTCAGAAAACAGGTTGCATGCTAGCATCAAGGAGAGTGATGCACCATGCTAAGAGGATGCCAGCATGAGTAAGAAAACATTTTTGCGTTCAAGAAGCTTAGAGTTTAGCATGTACCAAAGAAGAAATTTTTCCCTGCATTGCTAAAGATAATATGTATATAATCCGAAGTAAAATTAAAATAGTCACTTTAAGGGAAGTACAAGGTGTTAAAAATACTCAAAGGTGGGTTAAGTATGTCTATTTGGCTTTATCATCCTTATGAATGCAGCATACATAATTTAACTATGAAGCATAGCACTTAAAATGCAATCTTATTAAGCTAATACATGCTTTCTATATGTGTATAATATCACCCATAAAATACTTTAATCAACAGATACTATCATTACTATAATAATTCCACCCATATATTGAATGTGTCAGTGTATATTAGGCATTTGGGTTTTTTATTAGATGCTCAAATATTTTTGGATGAATGAATTTAGTGCTGGAAATGGAATGCCAACCAAGGAGCTGGCTGATTTCAAAGCCCTTGCTCTTTTCATCACAATGTGCTCCCTTTCTAAATCAGTAGTTTCAACCTTGAAATCTTCTAAGGATGACTTCTACCCATTGAAATCATCTAGGGAAAGTATGGGTACCATGTTCTAAAATTATGATTTAAGTTGTCTGGGGTAAAGTCTGGACATAAGAGTATTTTAAAGCTCCTCAGGTGATTCTAATGTGAAGCCAAGGTTGAGAATCATTGCTCTAAATATACTTTTTTGAGATAAAACTATAGACGCTCTTATTTGCTAGACAAGAAATTTGACAGTTTAAATAAGAAACACCATTTTAGTACGCTTTGGGATGAATTTAGATCATCTGTATGAAATTAAACACTTTTAAACATCAAGACTGTATAAATGCAAGGGGTAGGTGGTGCAACTAGAAAGTTCTTTAATGTTAAAAAGGCAATACCAAAACCAAAAATTAGAGATGTACTCAAGTGAATAGAACCAGCATTAATGAACTATAGTTACTTTATAAGACTTCCTGTATGAAATGTATGTGGTAATTAGGCACAAGAAGGGATTTCTGTTATTTGTTTTAAGAATTTTACAAATGACTTTAGCAATGTATTTGTCAGATTTGAAAAGTTTCATCTAAATTTGAGGGTCCCGCCATCCATACTTGAGTCTAATCTAGAAGGTCCCTGCAGACCTATCCATAGTTATTTCATCCAATGCAGCATGTTTAGATCACATATGAAGTAACTTCACACTAGTTAATTTATTGTCCAACCTACAAAAAAGCCACATTAAAGGAGGGAAAATCTGAGAATTGTAATGTGGTCACTGTTAACTCAGCCAAAAGTAACTTTTTGATATCTTTATGTTCTTAACATCTGCATTTTGCTTAGTCTCCAGAGTAGTAGTAGAGGTAATATAGGAGACAGCTGAGAAAAAATGGAGGAAAAACAGCCCTCCAAAAACAGTATAATAAATTATTATAATGTGTCTTCATTAATCATACTCAGTTATGGTTTCAATTATTTATTTTTCAGTGGAGTTTTCAGGGTGAGTGAGTGAGGCTTTCTTTCAAGCTGCTTTATGATTCTTTAAAAACCTGGAATGGAAAAATTTCTCAGGCCTCAGCACTGAGGTCCTAACTGAGGTCTTATTCCTCCTGAAGCCAATAAGAAGCTCAGCACAGAGGTATCACCTACCTTGGAATCTACAAATCTCTTTCAATTGATACAAGGGATCAGGTCATTGTCTTCCTTCAAACTATTTTTTCTCACATTTTAGAAATGACATTTATTCTAAGGGATACAAATAACTTAAGTAAACTCTTTCATAAAATTATGGTTCGGTGGTACAAGAAATACCTTCCTGGACCATCTACACCCCAGAGTCACTATACAGTAGAGTGAAGCTGCTTATTCCAAGATATGTGCAAATTATCTCTTCAGTTTTCATGGTTTTGCACCAGATTCCAACTTCTAGTCACAACATGACTTGAATAGTTTGAAAATAAGCCCTCTCTCCCATGCCAGCTGAGGGTGGCCTTTTCTGGAAGCCCACAAAAGATGGAATGTCTGAGTTCCTAAAGCTTTCTCTCTGGAGTTTTAAGACAATCCACACTTCCTCAAAGATGATGCCAAATTCACCAAACTGTTCATACGTCTGACCCAAATTGTAGACTATTCACAGGGCCAATTACCAACCCAAACTCATCTGGTTCAAATGTATAATTTCATTTGTAAAACTGGCTGCATCTGGCAAAAGGAACAGTGGAGCTGGGCACATGGTCTATAGCATGTGAGACCAAAGCTGGAGATACACATAGGCTAGCAGGAAAAGAACTTGAACTGGGTCTGGAGCTCCAAAATGACTAAAGAGGAAAGTCAAGAAGTAGCTGGTGAAGAGAATACATATTTTTAGAAAACTGCTTATTTTCTTCAAATTTGAGAAAGCTGAAAAGACAAATAATAATGGACACTATTATTACCCCCAAATACTTCACAACTTTTGTAAATTGGAGTTCTGTTTCAAATGGCTAAGACTTAAAAAAAAAAAGAAGATACAGCCATGAGTCTAAAAACATGGTCTTGAAAATGGTGTGGGTGCATTCTGGGAGTGGGTAATACATAAAAGGGAACTGGTGGTTTAGGACAGAAGACGGGTTCAAAAAGACAGGTGAGAACCTGGATTTCTACTTCTTCATTACATCTGATGACCACATGTTCCTTTCATACTTTGGGATACAGAAGCAACAACTTTTCTCTATCTCTACTTAACTAATATGTCCAGTGTTTCCAAAATTCACATTCTTCACAACAACATCCATAAAAGAAAAGAACATCTGTATCTTGAAATATGCTATTGCTCAGGCTAAGTCTTCCTCTACCTTCACTTTGTTATTATCATCATCATCTTAGCCATTGGCTCAATGCAGAGGAAGATGACTGAGTCAGGAATCTAAAAAGTAAGGGAAAAGATTTTAAAATAAAAGATCACCACTGGTATTTACCCAAAGAAAATGAAAACACTCATTTGAAAATATATATGCATCCCTATGTTTATCACAGCATGGTTTATAATAGTCAAGATATGGAAGCAACCTAAATGTCCATCCATAGATGAATGAATGAAGATGATGTGGTATGTGTGTGTACACACACACACACACACACACACACACACACAAATATACATATAATGGAATATTAGTCAGCCATAAAAAGAAATGAGATCTCGTACTTGTGACAACATTGAGGAACTTAAGAGGGTATTGTGCTAAGTAAAATAAGTCAGACAAAGAAAGACAAATACTATATGATTTCACTTATATGTGGAATCTAAAAGACAAAGCAGGGGCACCTAGGTGGCTCAGTTGGTTAAGTGTCTGCCTTTGACTCAGGTCATGATCTTGGGGTCTTGGGACAGAGCCCTGTGGCTCCCTGCTCAGAGGGCATTCTGCTTCTCCTTCTGTTCCTCCCCCCTTGCTCATACTCACACAGACTCTCTCTTTCTTTAATAAATAAAATCTTAAAAAAAGACAAAGCAAATAAAAAAGGCAGAAACAGATCCATTGATACAGAAACAAACTGGTAGTTGTCAAATGAGAGTAGTTGGAGGGATAGGCAAAACGGACAGAGGAGAGGAGGTACAGGCTTCCAGTTATGGAATGAATAAGTCTTGGGGACAAAAGGTACAGCATAAGGAATATAGTCAATGATTATAATGTTGTACTGTTGTACAGTGACAGATGATAGCTACACTTGTGAGGCTAGCATAATGTAGAGTTGTGAAATCTCTATGCTGTACACCTGAACCTAATGTAACATTGTGTGTCAAGTATACTTCAATTAAAAAAGTGTCCTTCTGGTCACAAAAAAAAAGTGAAGAATTTAGACTTCATGCCACAATAACAGGAAACAAACAAAAAAAGTGAAAAGAAAAGTTTGATGAGAATTTAATCCTAGGGAACATAGACCTAAAGACTTAAAGTCAGAAAGAAATCAGAATAGTTTGCTTTTTAAAGGGAAAGGAAAACATTTATATTATATATGTATGTGCATATACACATAAATTTGCCACAAGTAGATCTATATAACATAGTAAAATAACAATTATTTAGCAATACTAGTATCTTCTAACTATGAACAGATCTGTGATTTTAAACAATTCCTTTTTTCATGTCTTCCTTCTTCTTTCTAAGGATAAAATACATCCTGGTTATTTTTGTTTCTTTTGTAAGAATATAATCTAATCTTTTCTTCTACATGAGAAGCTAACAATCTGAAGAAAAAGGAAGTGATCTGATGATTCAATGATCTGTCCATCCATTCCCCTATGCCCAAAAACCCACCTAACAAACATCAAAATATTACATAACCTTGAAAGAACAATTATTAATTAATTAATTAACAATGATGACATATTTTAAAAAATTTATGATATTTGACAATGAAGCATTTATAAATGTACACATTGTGAAATATTCTGCATCTGGAAAAACTAGGTATGTATAAATAAGATATTCATCTATTATTTATAAAGTTGTCTTGAATGTTGTCATGCTATCCAGTTAAATACAAAACTGAAGAGCTCAAAGAGGGAGAATAAAATTTCTTATATAACATATTTCCTATGATTAAAAACATAATGCCCTTTCAGCAATATAGCTATAAATGATGACATATGTTTGTTAATGTATAATAAACAGAAGTAGTGAACAGTGACTAAAATGGAAAGTTTTCTTTTAAAGAATTCAAGAGTGGAAGTACACCCTTCTTTCTCCTTCCCCTAACAACTCAGTAAACAGATACCAAAATATGTTATAGCACAAGAAACCTAAAATTTTTATCAATTGAAATGCTGTTACAAAACGTGGTAAGGACTATGAAATTTTACAATGAATTATTTACAAAATATACAGTAAAATTATTTTAGTATTGTAAATCTGAGAGTGTTCTCTTTCTCATTTATTACCATACTGTTTTGAATTTTATTGTTTTGAAAAATATGGAAATAATATTTCAAATCTAAGCTTAAATATTTCTATAATCCCACTTCATGGTATATCTAAATGTATATTATTTTTAATATAAAGTGGTTAGTTCCTGTATTTGTTTTCTGTGTATATATACATCTAAATGAAAACAATTTCTGTGATTATGGTATTTATTTTATTATTCTGAGAGATTCTGGAAAATGTCCAGTGTGTGGTTATATTTGTATATTATGCGTAGTCAAAGAAATGTTGAAAGTGTTTCATCTTTTATCCTGTAATAAATGATGAAAATTTCTTAGAAATAAAAAGTATAAGCGAAGATATAAATTAGTAGATTTTTTGATCAGCAGTTTGGCAGTAACAGTTGAAATTCAAGTGTGTAAACATTAGAAGTGGTATAACTTGGTGCTAGGATTTTATCTATCCCAAAGTCTCAAATTTAGAAGAAAGTCATGTTATACATTGAGTATTAAATAATTGCAGTATCTGAAATATATATCCGTAAAAGATCATAATGGTTATATCTTATGCATCATATGAATATAATTTAACCACTGGAAGATATTCTGATATGAAAGGGTGTTTTAAGTGCATATTTTAAATTGTCATTTTTTTGAACAAACATAACTAATTGTTTACAGAGGTGTGTCTGTATACTAGTTGTTCTAATGAAAATATTTATGTTTACTATTCCTGAGGAATTTAATTATTCTGACATGATTTATAGAGATAAGTAATGCTTACACATTAGTGTTATATAATGGCGATTATTTAAGCATTCTTAAGATTTTTGTACATGTGTAATTGAAATGGTAACAATATACAGAATCTGTATATTGCTACTTGACAATCTGAAATGAATATATGAATTGTTGAATTAAAAAAAAAGGAAAGGAAAACAAGAAGAGAAATTACAATGAAAATAACAAATTTTGCTGGAGGGATTGGGGTTCAAGGTGAAACAAGTGTCAAAGGTGGGAGAAAATTTAAGTATGATGATGCCCAAGACTGCTCAAAAGTCTTAGAAATTTGACATTCTCTGGAGATCATGGCAGCAGTAGTTTTAGTGTTGTGGTAGAGGCAGGACCTATTTTTTAGTGAATGGGCAAACAGGTTGGAAATCATACAGTGGTACCAATATCTATTCTTTGGCCTGTTCTCTGAAGGGTGCTATTTGGGAAGAAATGGGATGCAGTGACTGGAAGAGAATAAAGGGTAGAGAGTGTATTTTTATTTTTAAGAATTTATTTATACCAGAGAGTAAAAAATTCAGTAGAGAGGTAGTCAGAATAAGGAACATATTGCAAGATTAGTGCTAGGTAGTGAAAGGGAAACTCCTGTTTTGAGATCATCTGAGAATTTCAAGTAGAAATTTTGAGAGTTAAAAGGAGGAAGTAAGATGGTTCTTAGCTAGTGAGCTGGGTTTCTCTAAGAAGTGGGAAACCGAGCCATTTCCTGTGGTGGTACAAGTAAGACAGAAAATTATAAATATAGTCAGCTAGTGGAATGGCCAATGCTAGGAGTAGGTGGACAATTAGATAGGTATAAGTAAAAGGATTTTTTAGTATAATGGAGTCTCTAAATGATCTTAGAAAACATAAGTTTGTAATAGAGCCATATTACACGTGTCTCACCCAAACATGTGTCTCTGACTGAAAATTGTCAGTCTAGGTGTAGTAGTGAAGAAAACAGATGTTTTGGTTGATCCAGATTTGATGGTTAATGGAACAGACAAAATAAAAAGACAAAAGAATTCAGAGTACTAGAAATAAAGTAGAATGAGATGTACTATAGTCTTAGCTAAGGGAACCCTAGGAAAGAGACAGAACTAAGAAAGAGAAATATAGAGCTAAGTTAAGGAACTAAATCTCTGATCATTCTAAAATTTTGCTCAAAAATTTCTTTACTTCCATTCCCAGTGAAATAATGGAATCCTAAGCAGCAATTAAATGGAATGAGGTAGATCTACATGAGCTGATATACAACAACTCCAAGATATATTAAATGAAAAAGCAGGGCGCAAAACAGTGTGTATTATTTGCCACCATTTGTGTCAAAAGAAAGCAACAGGCATGTACATACACTCACACAGGTGCATAATATCTCTGGTAGGACAGAGAAAGTTTGGATATGGCAATTGCCTCGGGGGATGATGCTATATGGCTGGGGCTAATGGGAAGAAGACTTACTGTCACTTTACCCTATATATTTTATATTTTTTCATTTTTTATTACATAAGCATAAAATTACCTGGACAAAAAATGTTTAAAGAATTTATATGCCATCATTGTAGACTGTCTCCATTAGTGCTAAAGGCTAGTGGGGCAACATACTTAAATACATTTATGCTCCCTTTTACCTGATCCCTCTGGACTAGTCGATTTTTAGTTACAATAGATAAAATGAGATAGTTTAGCATATGAAATATTTTTTTATGTCCTAAAACCAGCAAGACCTGGGGTTCAAAAGAGATAGGGCTATTTCTGATAACAATGCCATGTGGAAAAAACATTCAGGGTGAATTGTTAATGTTTTAGGTAATAAACCTTTCTTGCTTATTAAGATTACTTATGGCTTAAGGAAAAACTTTTAATTCAAACATCTCTGAGGGTATACTTAGCTAAGAGAAAATGTACCTCCTAAGTACTGAAAATTGTCAGTACTTTTCTTCATTTATAGCAAGTTAGAGATAGTCCTCTGCTGTTCTGTGTATAGAGAGCTCCTACATTTCAGCCTTATTTCTGGAGAGACATATGCAAGACTCTCTTAACACATACCTTGCCAAATAAGTCTGTACAGAATCCAGAGTCATCTTATTGGTGGGATATTCCAAAAGTCCTATGCAGAGTGTTATGATATAGGCTATAAGACAGAGAACACACAAATATACTTGAGAAAATCCTTAAAAAAGTATAATGTGCCACAACAATTTTGTAATACCCAAGACTTGGTATGTATTCATTATTCAAAACTAATAGCAATTACTGCCGAATCCCACAATGCTGTCTGTACTGATTTATATTGTGATTGGGGCAAGGTACAGGGAAGAGAAATAGAGAGAGAGAAAGCTAAAGAAGTAAGAGACTGAATTTTTATAATGCATATTGGTTTCCTCTCTGGCTTACTGTAAGTAAGATTCTTTTGAATCACTTCAGCAGGACCTATATAGCCAAGCTCACAGAAAGCACACCTGAGGTTGGGCAGCCAGCTTAGAAGGTGAGTCCTGGGTTCAAAGAGAAACATGACAGCACTGCTTTTCCTATTTATAATAAATATTTGTGTGCCTCTAAAACCTGAAATGTCATCTCCCCCTTTTATATCTGAAGAGCTGCACATTCTTCCAAGTTTAGTTCAAAGGTGCTTTCTACAGTGCTCTCTCTGCTTCTCCAGGCATCATGCTTGGTGTTACTACAATTCAGTGTTTACACATTTATTACATCACTTCTCACAGAATTTTGTGATAATTAATTGATGTTTGTACTTATAATGATAAGTATCTGCTTTACCATTGGACTATGGAGTCCATGAAGGCAGAGATCTTATGTTTTCATTTCTGCATCCCCAGCAGCTGACAGTGACTTGGCAGGCCACCATCTCTCTCAGCTTCAGTCTCCTCATCGACAGTGTAGAAAGAATAACCTCAGTCTTGAAAGGTTGTTGTAAGGATTAAAAATAATACATGCACAGTGTTGAGAAAGGAAAACAAAGAGGAACTCAAGGCTAAGAAAATACTTAGTAATCATATTCTCCTCTGGGTGGTCATATTTTTTCAGGCAGCTTTAGGAGCAGAGAGAGCCTCTGCAGAGAGAAGATGAACCAGACCTGCAGGGATGAGAAATGGAGTGAGGTCATCCACGGCTCTCCCTACAGCTTTCTGATTCTAAGTTCCAACCTTCCTTTCTTTTTTTTTTTTTTAAGATTTTATTTATTTGACAGAGAGAAACACAGCCAGAGAGGAAACACAAGCAGGGGGAGTGAGAGAGGGAGAAGCAGGTTCCCGCCAAGCAGGGAGCCTGATGTGGGACTTGATCCCGGGTCTCCGGGATCATGACCTGAGCTGAAGGCAGTCGCTTAACCAACTGAGCCACCCAGGTGCCCCAGTTCCAACCTTTCTGAGGTCCACTTGTATTCTTTAGCATTAAAGGAATGGCCTTAAAGCATAACATGTTCAAGAAAGAAGTTTTTATTATTTATTAACTGATGAATAACTTCCAAAGAAGAACAGAAACAGAAGTAGTAAACTGGGAGAAGCATATCAATGATGTTTAATATCATAATTTTTGGATACCTTACAGTGATATTTTTTATGAGATGCCCAAGAATTCCCTGAAATATATCAACAAACATAAAACATGCTAGTCCTGTCCACACTCTAGATTGTACATCATGACTTCTAGTAGCTGGTATATAAATACATTATGACTTGCCAGCCAGACTGTAGGATCCTGGAAAGGGGAGAATTTATCTTCTTCCTTTTTATTCCCTATAGAGCCTAACCTACCATTGAACACAAACTTGATACTCAGTAACTTTATCAATATTTATTCAGTGAATGAATCCAAGTTTAATTAAGCCCTGATACATGCAAGAGATTTTTACATAAGATATACAAGAGAAATCTAGAGACCAATAAATTAAAGAGGGACATTTAAGCCTCTTATCAATATGCATACTCCCCTTGGGTGATTCAATACGTACCCAAAATTATAACCACTATATAGGTACTATGGTGTTCACAACTTCATCTCCAACCCAAGGCTGTAGCTTGTGCTGCAAAGTCTCATTTCCATTGCCTGCAGTAGCTGAACTTAATGGCCTATAGGCATCACTGTCTCAACATCATCAAACACTAATTTTCAAATATCTCCACATACCATGTTCTCCAAACTTGTCTAACTGCTTATTTGGTCTCAGAATATGGATTCTACCACCTTGTTACCCAGGCTACCTAGCTGGAAAACTGTGGTTAATTCTTGACTCCTTAATTTTCTTCCCTGCCTACTCTTAGGAGAGCAATGTGGTGCACATAAAAAGATTCACTTAAAATTCTGACTGCCTTATACTTGGGTTCTGCCATTTATTAGTTATGTGATCTTGAAGATACTACTGTCCTGTGATTCATTATTTTTATTTGTAAGTAAGACTGTTAATGCCCAAACTTAGAAGAGTGTTTAACAACTAGATATAATGTACACAGAGTTGCAGACTCCAAACCTCACTGAGTGCCTAGGCATGACTTTATTGAGTCATAGAGTAGACAATGGTTTGTTTATTTCTAAGTCCCCACTGGATTTTGAGCTATTTGAGAAGGGGGCCCTAATACTTCTCTCTGATAATTTGAATTGACTGAATAGTAGCAAAGTTTTTAAAGATGATGAACACATCAAAAAATGGGCAAGAGACATGAAGAGGCACTTCTCCATAGAAGATATACAAACGGCTAACAGACACATGAAAAACTGTTCAGTGTCACTAGCTATCAGGGAAATTCAAATCAAAACCACACTGAGGTACCACCTTACACCAGTCAGAATGGCCACAATTAACAAGTCAGGAAACAACAAGTGTTGGAGAGGCTGCGGAGAAAGGGGAACTCTCTTACACTGTTGGTGGGAATGTAAACTGGTGCAGCCGCTTTGGAAAACAGTGTGGAGATTCCTTAAAAAATTAAAGATAGAGCTACCCTATGACCCTGCAATTGCACTACTGGGCATTTACCCCAAAGATACAGATGTAGTGAAAAGAAGGGCCATATGTACCCCAATGTTCATCGCAGCAATTTCCACAATTGCCAAACTGTGGAAAAAGACAAGGTGCCCATCAACAGATGAATGGATAAAGAAAATGTGGTACATATATACAATGGAATACTATGCCTCCATCAGAAAGGATGAATACCCAACTTTTGTAGCAACATGGACCGGACTGGAAGAGATTATGCTGAGTGAAATAAGCCAAGAAGAGAAAGTCAAGTATCGCATGGTTTCACTTACTTGCAGTGCATGAGGGGTAACCTGGAGGACAGTGGGAGAAGGAAAGTAAATAGGAAGCAGGGTAATCCAGGGAGAAAAATGAAACAACAGAGACTTTGGACACAGAAACAAACTGAGGGATTTGGAGGGAGGGGGGTGGAGGGATGGGAGAGTCTGGTGGTTGGTACTGGGGGCACCTATTGCATGGAGCACTGGGTGTGGGGAATGGGGAATGAATCTTGGAACACTGGAAAAAAAAATTAAGTAACAATAAAAAAATAGAATAAAAGACACAAACAATGGCAGAGTAAATAAGAATCTATCTTAGTCAGCTTAATCTGTATTGTTCATATATATTTGGTATATATCACCTATTTTTTAAAAAAGCATTTGCAAAAAGGTGGAGAACATTATAAGGGGAAAATATGCTATACTTTTCAGAGTGGAAGACGACTACAAAATGTCTTGATTGACAATCTAAGTCAGACAGAAATCCTGTAGACAATCAAAAACATGGTTAATATGGAATGTTTGGTCTGGCTAACTGGGGGGACAGGATGGTGGGGAAAAGGAGAGCCAAGAATTGCATTTTTGTGACTCACTGCTCCTACAAAAACGGTGGCTTCTGAGAAATACAATTTAGAAGAAATACCTATAATAAAATGTGTGGTGCCATACCAAAAATAACACTCTCTTAGAGGGGGAAGCCCTCAATTAATTTTACTTAGAGAACAGAACCTTGAAATCACTGAGAATCTACCCAAAGATTTCAGGGGGGTTATGTAAGTTTATTTGTTCATTTATTGATTCATTCACTTATTCATTCAACAAATATATATTAAGTGCCAACTACAAGCCAAGGTTGTGATAGGTATGATGGTAAACAAAGCAGACACAATACTAGTATTCAGGGAAGTTACACTTTAACAGGAAAGTCAGACAATTAAACAAGCAAAAACAATAACATTTAATAACAGGTACAGAATATATTGTCTACTGTGCATTATATTAGAGTGCTTCGGAAACAGTTGGGTAGAGCACTTAGCCAATCTGGGGTTAGAAGAAAACACTTTCCTTAAGGTGAAGAAGTGGAAACATTATCAATTTATGCAAAAACGTGAAGGCAAGGAGTACCCCAAATGGAGAAAACTTAACGTTTAAGATGAAACAGAGATTAGGCTCCACTGCGGGGGAGTGGAAGTCAGGATATGAAAGATCTATTTTTTTAATGAATTTAATTAAATTTGGGCATTTACCCCAAAGATACAGATGTAGTGAAAAGAAGGGCCATATGTACCCCAATGTTCATCGCAGCAATGGCCACAATCGCCAAACTGTGGAAAGAGCCAAGGTGCCCATCAACAGATGAATGGATAAAGAAAATGTGGTACATATATACAATGGAATATTGTATTGGTACATATATACAATAAAATACATACATTTAAGGTCAAAAGAATGCATACAGAGAACCTGGGTGGCTCAGTGGATTAAAGCCTCTGCCTTCAGCTCAGGTCATGATCTCAGGGTCCTGGGATCGAAGTCCATGTCAGGCTCTCTGCTCAGCAGGGAGCCTGCTTCCTCCTCTCTCTCCCTGCCTGGCTCTCTTCCTGCCTGTGATCTCTCTCTCTTTTTGTCAAATAAATAAATAAATAAATAAATAAATAAATAAATAAATAAATAAATTTAAAAAAAGAATGTATACATGTGTAACCTACACTCCAATCAAGATACAGAGCATTTCCATGCCCTGGGAAAGTTTGCTAGTTCCCGTTTGTAGTCATTTCCTCTCTTTCTCCCCCACCTTCTGACTCAGGTAAAAATTGCTCTGCATTTAAGCACTTCTATGGTTTGGTTTTACTTATTCTATAATTGGCCCCCAATATGGCACAAAAACAAAAAAGAATAAACAAAAAGACTGTCTAAAGTAAAAGAGGGGGGGGAAGTAAAACCCACCCCAAACAACCCCCAACAGTAAGATTTTTACAGTAGGAAGGTGAAAGCAAATACAGAGAAGCACTGACAGAAGAATAAGATGGAAAGGTGGCTACAAACTCTTGATGTGGTAAAGGAAAATATTTCAGTTCCTCCTGGGTGTATCTTGTTATTTTTGTTAGAGGACTCAAATTTCTAGAGATATAGGGAAATTAAAACTGGTTTATATATAGGGGTAGCATTGAATAGGAAAGAAAGATTACTTTGAAGCTTATAACTATATGTATATTTTTTAAAAGGGAAAGAAAGAAAGAAAGAAAGAAAGAAAGAAAGAAAGAAAGAAAGAAAGAAAGAAAGAGACACAGGTATATGCATGAAAAAAGTTCAAGTTAACAAATTATGGAATGCTATATTAAACATCAAGTTGTAATAATAAGTAGGTTCAAAAAAATAAAAGAACAGGAATCGTGAGAACAGATTTAAAAATTTAAAAAAATTTAAAATGAAAAGAAATTTAAAAAAATGGAAAGAAAAGCTGTATCTATAAAATATACAGGTTTGGGGGCAGAACTGGGAGATTAATATATTGTTTTTTCCCAGATGTTGTGGTTTTACAGTTTTATGGAGATCTTGTGGTGGCTGTCCTCTTGTTCTTTTGGCTTGCCTTCTAGGAGAGGGGACTGCTGTGTTGTTTTTCCATCAATCTGGCTTAGGCTGAGTCAACATGCCCCTATCAAGGGCTGGTTTCTATAGAAACTGTTTTTTCAGGTCTTTGTTCTCTGGAAATTTTTGTTCTTTTACGGCTTTTTGCAGCTTTTTGGAGAGTCAGAGCAAAGTTAGCTGTCCACACCCAGACTTCCATCTTAGAGAGAAGCCTGAGTCTGCTCACCTCTGGATGGTGTGGGACACAGAGACTCCCCCTCTGCAAACTTGCCTGCACACTTCCACCTCTCACAGGTTGTGCACACCCCAAGTCACAGTCACAAGCACACCCCCTTGTCTCTACAACCCTGTGCCACAGAAACTGCAAGCGATATTGGTTTGTGTGAGCCTGTTGTTGCCGGACTGCTGTCTGAAGGCCACAGCCATGCTGGTTGCACTAGGACCCTGTGGTCCTGAATGTTGAGTGGAAGGCTGTGAGCAGTGCTGCAAGCAGTGGAAGGCTGAGGACTCAGGCACCAATGGGGTGCCAGCTACAAATGTCCAGGGAACACAATTTTAGGTCCATGCCTGTGGTCGTCAGTTTCCGGCAGTTGCCCTTTAAGACCCTTTGTTTTTGAGTGTTTTTAACCAGATTTCAAGTTGATGCTGGTCCTTAAGCACCAGGCACTATTGTATTGGGGTATTACTTTCCAGAGGGTCACTTCTGGTGGCTCCCTCTGCCTTCTGTTTATCCTCCAAAATCAGTCCAAGTGCTCCAACTCCACTTTACCTCTCCAGTGATGCTCTTCTGCCTCCATAGAGATCCAGAAGTGTGTAGTCTTACATCTTAGGCTGATTTCATGGGTGTTTAGATTGTTCTGGTAGATATTTAGCTCACTTCAGGGGACCTGTTGAAACAGGGTCTTCTACTTCTCCACCATCTTGCCTAAATCCCTATTTCATCTATTCTTATCTGGATAAAATGACAAGGTGGAAAAACTCACCTCAAAAAAAAAAAATAAGAGGCAGTACAAATGATTAGGGATCTAATCAATAGGGACATGGTAACATGTCAGAACTAGAGTTCAGAATGATGATTATCAAGGTGTTAGCTGGGCTAAAAAAAAAAGCATAAAAGATACTAGAGAATCCCTTTCTGGAGAAATAAAATCCCTTTCTGGAGAAATAAAAGAACTAAAATCTAACCAAGTTGAAATAAGAAAAGCTATTAATGAGGTGCAATAAAAAATGGAGGCTCTTACTGTTAGGATAAATAAGGCAGAAGAGAGATTTAGTGATATAGAAGACTAAATGATGAAAAATAAAGAAACCGAGAAAAAGAAAAACAACTACTGGACCATGAGGGAAGAATTCGAGAGATAAGTTATACTTTAAGATGAAATAATATTCAAATAATTGGGGATCCCAGAAGGAAAAGAAAGAAAGAGGGGGGCATAAGGTATATTGGAGCAAATTATAGCAGAGATTTCCCTAATTTGGCAAAGGGAACAGGCATAAAAATCCAGAAGGCACAGAGAATCCCCCTTAAAATCAATAAAAATGGGTCCACATCCTCTCATCTAATAGTAAAACCTACAAGTCTCAGTGACAAAGGGAAAATCCTGAAAGTAGCTCAGAAGAAGTCTGTACCATACAGTGGCAGAAATATTAGATTGGCAGCAGACCTATCCAAAGAGGCCAGAAAGGACTGGCATGATATATTCAGAACACTAACTGAGAAAAATATGCAGCCAGGAATAATATATCCAGGTAGTCTGTCATTGAAAATAGAAGAAGAGATAAAAAGATTCCAGGACAAACAAAAACTAAAAGAATTTGCAAACACAAAATCAGCCCTATAGGAAATATTGAAAGAGGTCCTCTAAGGAACAAGAGAGCCTAAAAGTAACAGACCAGAAAGGAACAGAGACAATATACAGTAACAGTCACCTTACAGGCAATACAATGGCCCTAAATTCGTATGTTTCAATAGTTACCCTGAATGCAATGGGCTAAATGCCCCAAACAGAAGACACAGGGTATCAGAATGGATTAAAAAAAAAAACAACATTGATATGCTGTCTCCAAGAAACTCATTTTATATCCAAAGACACCTCCAGATATTTAAGAGAAGGTGTGGAAAACAATTTACCATGCTAGTGGACATCAAAAGAAAGCTGGGGTGGCAATCCTTATATCAGACAAATTAGATTTTTGGCCAAAGAGTACAAGAAGAGATGAGGAAGGACACTATATCATACTTAAAGGCTCTGTCCAACAAGAAGACCTAACAATTTTAAATACCTATGCCCCTAATATGGGAGCAGCTAATTATATAAATCAATTAATAACTAAACCAAAGAAACACATCAACAGTAATATAATAATAGTAGGGGACTTTAACACCCCCTCACTGAAATGGACAGATCATCTAAGCAAAAGATCAACAAGGAAACAAAGGCTTTAAATGACACTGGAGCAGATGGACATCACAGATATATTCAGAACATACCATCCCAAAGCAACAGAATACACATTCTTCTCTAGTGCACATGGAACATTCTCCAAAATAGATCACATCCTGGATCACAAATCAACCAAAAGACTGGAATCATTCCCTGCATATTTTCAGACCACAATGCTTCAAAACTAGAACTTAACCACAAGAGGAAAGTTGGAAAGAACTCAAATACATGGAGACTAAAGAGTATTCTACTAACGAATGAATGGGCCAACCAGGAAATTAAAGAAGAATTATAAAAAAATGTATGGAAACAAACAAAAGTGAAAACACAACTGTTCAAAATCTTTGGGACACAACAAGGCAGTCCTGAGAGGAAAGTATGTAGCAATACAAACTTTCTCAAGAAACTAGAAAGGTCTCAAGTACACAACCTACCCCTACACCTAAAAGAGCTGTAGAGAGAACAGCAAAGAAAGCTTAAACCCAGTAGGGGAAGACAAATAATAAAGATCAGAGCAGAAATCAATGAAATAGAAACCAAAAGAACAGTAGAACAGATCAATGAAACTAGGAGCTGGTTCTTTGAAAGAATTAGCAAGATTTATAAACCCCTGGCCAGATTTATCCAAAAGAAAAGAGAAAGGACCCAAATTAATAAAATCATGGATGAAAGAGGAGAGATCACAACTAATACCAAAGAAATACAAGCAATTATAAGAACATATCATGAGCAGCTATACACCAGCAAATTGGACAATCTGGAAGAAATGGATGCATTCCTAGAGACATATAAACTATCAAAACTGAACCAGAAGAAATAGAAAACCTGAACAGACCCATAACCAGTAAGGAGATTGAAGCAGTCTTCAAAAATCTCCCAAGAAACAAAAGCCCAGGGCAAGATGGCTTCCCAGGGGAAGTCTACCAAACGTTTAAAGAAGAATTAATACCTAGTCTCCTGAAACTGTTTCAAAAAATAGAAATAGAAGGAAAACTTCCAAACTCATTTTAGGAGGTCAGTATTACCTTAATCCCAAAACCAGACAAAGATCCCATCAAAAAGGAGAATTACAGACCAATATCCTTGATGAACATGGATGCAAAAACTCTCACCAAAATACTAGCCAATAGGATCTAACAGTACATTAAAAGGATTATTCACCACGATCAAATGGGATCTATTTCTATGCTACAAGGTTGAGTCAACATCCACAAATCAATCAATGTGATATAATACATTAATAAAATAAAGAACAATAACCATATGATACTCTGAATAGATGCTGAAAAAGCATTTGACAAAGTACAGGATCCTTTCTTGATCAAAAGTCTTCACAGTATAAGGATAGAGGGTACATACCTCAATAGCATAACAGCCACCTAGGAAAAACCCACAGCGAATATCATTCTCAATGGGGAAAACTGAGAGCTTTTCCTCTAAGGTCAGGAACACAGCAGCGCTATCTGCTATTACCACTGCTATTCAACATAGTACTCTAAGTCCTAGCTTCAGCAATCAGACAACAAAAAGAAACAAAAGGCATCTGAATTGGCAAATAAGAAGCCAAACTCTCACTCTTTGCAGATGATATAATTATTGACTCAACTCCAAAACTGTTAGAACTCATACAGGAATTCAGTAAAGTGTCAGGATATAAAATCAATGCACAGAAGTCTGTTGCATTTCTATACACCAATAACAAGACAGAAGAAAGAAATTAAGGAGGCAATCCTATTTACAATTGCACCCAAAACCATCAGATACCTTGGAATAAACCTAACCAAAGAGCCAAAGAATCTGTACTCAGACAACTATAAAGTACTTATGAAAGAAATTGAAGAAGACACGAAGAAATGGAAAAACATTCCATGCTCATGGATTGGAAGAAAAAATATTGTGCAAATGTTTATGCTACCCAGAGCAATCTATAGATTTAATGCAATCAAATACCATCAAAATACTATCAACTTTCTTGGTATTTGCCATCAAAATACCATCAACTTTCTTCAAAGAAATGGAGCAAATAATCCTAAAATTTATATGGAATCGGAAAAGACTCTGAATATCCAAAGGAATGTTGAAAAAGAAAGTCAAAGTCGGCAGCATCACAAATCCAGACTTTAAGCTCTATTACAGAGCTGTAATCATCAAGACAGTATGGTACTGGCAGAAAAACAGACACATAGATCAATGGAACAGAATAGAAAGCCCAGAAATGGACCCTCAACTCTATGGTCAACTAATCTTCGACAAAGCAGGAAGGAATGTCCAATGGAAAAGACAGTCTCTTTAACAAATGGTATTGGGAAAATTGGACAGCCACATGCAGAAGAATGAAACTGGACCATTTCCTTACACCATACAAAAAAATAGACTCAAAATGTATGAAAGACTTCAATGTGAGACAGGAATCCATCAAAATCCTTGAGGAGAGCACAGGCAGCAACCTCTTTGACCTCAGCTGGAGCAATTTCTTCATAGAAACATCGCCAAAGGCAAGGGAAACAAGAAAAAAAAATGAACTGTTGGGACTTCATCAAGATCAAAATCTTTTCCACAGCAAATGAAACAGTCAACAAAACCAAAAGACAGCTGACAGAATAAGAGAAGATATTTGCAAATGACATGTCAGATAAAGGGCTAGTATCCAAAATATATAAAGAACTTATCAAACTCAACACCCAAAGAACAAATAATCCAATCAAGAAATGGGCAGAAGACATGAACAGACATTTCTCCAAAGAAGACATACAAATGGCCAACAGACACATGAAAAAGTGCTCAACATCACTCAGCATCAGGGAAATATAAATTAAAACCACAGTGAGATACCACCTCACACCAGTCAGAATGGCTAAAATTAACAAGTCAGGAAACAAAAGATGTTGGTGAGGATGTGGGGGAAAGGAAAACCTCCTCCACTGTTGGTGGGAATGCAGCCACTCTGGAAAATAGTATGCAGATTCCTCAAAAAGTTGAAATAGAGCTACTCTACGACCCAGCAATCGCACTACTGGGTATTTACCCTAAAGGTACAAATGTAATGATACAAAGGGGCACATGCACTCCAATGTTTATAGCAGCAATGTCCGCAATAGCCAAACTATGGAAAGAACCTAGAGGTCCATCAACAGATAAGTGGATAAAGAAGAGGTGGTATATATATACAATGGAATATTATGTGGCCATCAAAAAGAATGAAATCCTGCCATTTGCCATGGTGTGGATGGAACTGGAGGGTATTATGCTGAGAGAAGTCAATCAGAGAAAGATAATTATCATATGATTTCTCTGATATGAGGAATTTGAGAGACAGGGCAGGGAGTCATGGGAGGTAGAGAGGGAAAAATGAAATAAGATGGGACCAGGGAAGGGAACAAACCACAAGAGACTCTTATCTCAGGAAACAAGCAGGCTTATTGGGGGATAGGTAGTGGGGAGGGATAGGATGGCTGGGTTATGGGAGGAAAAAGCAAGTTAAAAAAAAAGAACCTCAAAAAGACATAAAAGCATAAAATAAGTAATTTTGAAATTAACATACTACAGAGGAACTCCTGAAGGGTAGAGCAGATGCTGAGGGAAGAAACAACTGCAAGGACAGGAAAGACTCTAAGTTATAAAATCAGAGTCTATTTTTATAGGGGTTACATTTGACAAAAGTCAGTCATAGTCCTAAGAGCAGCAGCCAGCGAGTCTCAGATAACTTGCCTTATAATTTATGAAGTCATTTGTCTCTCAACCAACATCCCCAGCCATAAAATAGGACTAAACGTTGTAACAATCAAAAGCATACAACACTAAATTAATTTTCATTAAAATAAAAGGACCATGAAACTCTCTGTGAAAATGCACTTTGGTGCTGAGGGAAAGAGCTGAAATGAATTAGGAAATAATAAACTTATAATATGAAAAATGATGAAAATTTACCATTCTTGGGTCAAAGAATGAAACAAAATATCTGTTGTTTTGAAATAACTCTATTTGAGAGGTCAGGTAAAAAAGGCATCTGAGGCTAAAATAAAAATCTTCAAAAAAGTTGTGAGCTCAGAACATCTAACATGTCATATTGACAAGTTGAGGGTATCTTCTGAAGGTTGGTGATAAAGAGCCACTAAGATTAAAACATGCCCTGTTGTGGATAATGTAGAGCATGAAACCATTCATAATACTTGGCTTGCTAAAATGTAACATGGAGGCCTCTAGGGTCAAGGGAAGTTTTCCAAGAAGGGTGCAGGCCTTTGGAATGCTGAGGCCTACATGACCATGTGACCACTCATTGAGGGTAGGGGGGAGGTGCCTTCCCCAATCTTTCTTAGCCCAAACAGCTGCCCTGTGATCCAAGAGAGGTATGCATTATCCGGAGGCTATGTTTAGCAGAACTTGTAGAAAAGGCAGATTAGCATAATAGATTAGCATATCATATCTTTCCCCTAAACAGATCCTTCTAGTTCAAGTAAGACTTCTGTTACAGATCATATGCTGAGAAACAGTAATAAAGATTTATAATTATCCCGAAGGACCAATTAAGGCAGGAGCAAAGAAGGGTAAATGTCCTTCATCTCTGAGCATTGACCGCCTTGCCTTCTCTCTTTCACAGCAAAGTTTGGAGTAATCTTTCATCCATCTGTACAGGGGTTGTTGGCCATTCCCAGCAATGCCATAAAAATTATATTTTTAAAAGTGCCATTTACATTCATGTGTAGAAAATTGTGTCCTCCTGATAGCCCAAATATATAACTTAAGCCAACTGCTTCTCTGCTGATATGAAAAAGAACGATGTAAAAGCCACTTACAGCAGTGATTGGTTTGCTGGCAAATTGATGTTCTTTATTAGTGTTTTAACTTGGGATAATTGGGAAAAGTATGCTTCAGGCATATTCTCAAAAAGAGTTCCGCTGGCATATCTCCTGGTAAAGATGGGTTTACTTGGAGGGGCACTAAGACAATAATAGCATGCCTAGTATAAAAAGAGAATGAGATTCACCACATTTATAGATTTCAAATTCTACTCAAAATATACATGTGATCCAGAGCTTCACATCAGAGACAGTGTAATAAAAATAGCACAAATTTTGGTGAGAGATTAATCCCGATTAAATTTTGCTTATCTAATCTTGACTGAGTTATGTGAATTTTCTGAACTTTGGTTTCTTCATCTATTAAAAAAAGCTTTGATGACAGTAGTGGGTTAAATGGTTTTCCCCACATGTCTGTGTTCTAATCCCCAGAACCTGTGAATGTGACCTCATTTGGAAAAGGAATCTTTGCAGATAAAATCAAGTTAAAGATCTTGAGGCATGATTCAAGATTTTCTGAGTCCAATGATGAGTGTCCTCCTCACTACACAGAGGAGACACATAGGGATAAGAGAAGGCCATGTGAAGATGAAGGTAGAGATCAGAATTATTCTACAAGCCAAGAAATGCTTACCACAGGAAGCTGAAAGAGGCAAGAGAAGATACTCTGCTTAGAGCTTTTGAAGAGAGCACAGTCCTGCAGATCTCTTGGTTTCCATCATTTGGCCTCTAGAACTATGAGAGTATAGGAGAGGACCTACTCTCAGGACCCGAGATAATGACCTAAGCCAAAATCGAGAGTCAGATGCTTAAGTGACTGAGCCACCCATAAATTTCAAGTCACCCTTGAAATTTATTTCTAGATCAATCTAGGAGGATTGGTCACATCAAATACATATCATATTATTAAAGAAATAGTACATGTTAAAATGTCTGGTCTATGGTAAATAAAACACAATTCAGGTGATATAGGGTTAAATATATATTAGAATTGGGAAAGGCTTTATGGCAGAGCAGTAGATTTGAATTAAACATTGAAGAAGATTGAAGACTATCAGCACAGTTAAACTTCATAAAGCAAGTTAAACTCCTGGATTGTAAAGATGAGGATAGGGAAAGGAGAAAAGGATATTAACATTTTTTCACCTCACTGAGGACTACATTTGGATGAGAACTCACATGTTTGAATAAAAAAATTATATTCAACATTCACTTATCAAATGTGGGAAGTGGCAAATGGGTAAATGAAAGCCTAGCAACTATCTAGGGAGCTAGAAGAAAAAAGAGGAGAAGGTATATTCTCTGATACACTTAGGCTCACAAGCAAGGAGCTGACCTGCATATACTGGGAAATTGGAAAATGTTTTAAAATGAAAATGTAGCCTCCTTAGTTGAAATTTTTGCCCGAGTGGGTAGATTGGATAGTCTGGACCCTTTGGAGAATTTTAAGCATTCTGAAATGCCTCCAATGGGTGTAGAATGCCAGGAATGTGCACAAATTTGGTATTTAAAATTCTAGACTTACATTTGCTAATCCAATTAAATCTAGCTTTGCCAGACACAGGGGCTGATCTCCACTTTGAATCATGTAGCTGAAACAGAAAGACTCAAAGAATGTCTGAATAAAACCCATTTTGAGGCCTACAGTGACTTTAAATAATTAAGGTCACTAACATTTTGTTGAAATTCATTATTGCTACTACCTTCAACAACCGCCCCCCCTGACCAAAAAAAGATTACATAAAATGGACGAAGTAGATAGGAAATTGTCAGTGTTGCAAATATATTTTATTTTTAGAGCATTTTTGTTATATTCATACTTTTAGTCATACATTCCCATTCTTCTCAGAAACACCTACCTTATCTATTCCACTTAATTAAATCATCGATTTTTTTTGTTTGAGTCCATTTCTAGTATTTTTTGTATTCCTAATGAAGTCTTTAACTCTCTCATATGATAGTGTGTGTACCTTATCATCTCAACAAGATGGTAAGCACCCTAAAAGAAGAGACCATATCCTATACTTCTTTAATATCCTCTTGATGCCTAGTATTATCATGTTAAACCCTAACTAGTGTGTTGATTTGACTTCCATGAATTCAATTCCTATTTAGCATTTTATATTAGCAGATGTCACTTTGCACTATTAGGGAATTTGCTTTATGGTCGATTATATATGGAAATTGAAGCTCTTTAAACAAAGGTAGAAAGATAGGTTTGTTTCTTAAAGTTCTGAGATTCTTATCTTCCTGTTAAACACAGCAAATTGAACACATATTTAATCCCTGCAATGTCCAGAAATCAATACCAAAAAAAAAGTTTCTAAGAAGTATATATACCCTATAAGAAAAAAAGAGTGAAAAAAAGAAAACAAGAGATTTAAATAGAAGACAGAAAATATATAATTGAGTGGTCCTTAATTTAACAGAGCAGATAAGTTAAAACTTAAGCGCCAACAGAAAGTAATGCCAAATAAGAGCAGGATAATTTACGCTGTAAAACCTAGATATGGCCAGAAATTAGAGCTACAAGATATCTATGAAAACAGGGAATGTCCTAGATGAGGATTAGCTGAGAGTGTGAATAAGTCTGTCCCTTCATGCTAACTAAACATCAGAATATAATAACAGATTAGAAATCAAATATCAAACTTCTAAACAGCATAAAAAGCTAGATGATAACAGAGCAATGTCTTTCTAACTAAGGGCAAAAAAATAGATTTTTATCCCAGAGTTCAAAATCAAATTATCAATGGAATAAATATATTTTCAGATGTAAGTTAAAAAAAAAATTACCTTTGATGACATCTTTCTTAGGAAGCTAATGGAAGATATGGTATAGAAAGAAGAAAGGAAGAAAGAAAGAAAGAAAGAAAGAAAGAAAGAAAGAAAGAAAGAAAGAGAAAAAGAGAAAAATTAAAATAGAAAAAGAAAGAAAAAGAAGGAAGGAAGGAAGGAAGGAAGGAGGAAAGAAAGAAAGAAAAGCAGGAAGGAAGAAAGGAATAAAGAGGGAGGGAGAAAGATATATATAGAGAGAGAGAAAGAAAGAAAGAGAAAAGACAAGACAAAAGAAAAAGACCCAGGAAATAGGATCTATAGTATAAGAGAAGGCTAAAGGGCATTATTTTTGGGTTGATGGTATAGTGAAGTGATAGAAAGATGAGGAAGTGACAAGAGAATACCCTGTCCAGATTGGAACAAGAGCACAGAGGGTTCTAGAAGGGATGGCTTTTCAAGAAAATAAATAATAATTTTTTTAAAAAAGAACTGTTTACCTGATGCTTTTAACCATACCCTCCAAAAAAAAGTGGGATTGATTTTAAAGTGTGTTTGGAGATTTTGAAAAGAACTAATGATATAGTACACAAGCAACTATAAAATAATCAAATAGGAATAATTACAGAAAGAAGGAAGGGGGGGAGGAAAGAAGAAGGAAGGAAGGAAGGAAGGAAGGAAGGGAGGGAGGAAGGAAAGGAGGAAGAAAAGAAGGAAGGAAGGAGAAAGAAAGGAAAAAAGAAAGAAAAGAGAGAGAGAGAGAAAGAAAGAAAGAAAGAAAGAAAGAAAGAAAGAAAGAAAGAAAGAAAGAGGGGCGCCTGGGTGGCTCAGTTGGTTAAGCGACTGCCTTTGGCTCAGGTCATGATCCCAGAGACCTGGGACTGAGTCCCATATCGGGCTCCATGCTTGGCGGGAAGCCTGCTTCTCCCTCTCTCACTCCCCCTGCTTGTGTTCCCTCTCTGGCTGTGTTTCTTTCTGTCAAATAAATAAAATCTTTAATAGAAAGAAAGAATGAAAGAAAGAAAGAAAAAGAAAGAAAGAAAAAGAAAGAAAGAAAGAAAGAAAGAAAGAA